>CAMZMU010000035.1:37426942-37598907 GCA_947311845.1 Poa pratensis
CTTCAGAATCAACAAGTCCACAAACGTGTAATGAAGAACACATCAAGTAAAACCACAAGGAAGCAAAGAGGAGAACTTTAGAAGACCAACTACTTCTTTTCTTTCTATCTCCTTTTCTAATTTTGTCTCACTTTGGACAAAGGCCAAGTCCTTGGTGTTTAAGACTAAGTTCATAGAGTGCTATTTGAAGATCAATGAAGCTGCAAAGGAGTTGAAGATTATTTGAAGACCAAACTTGTGAAGACTTAGAGTAGCTTTACAATCTTCGAGTGGTGGTTTTACCAAATTTATTTTACTCTACCTTGACCTTGCCTTAGCTGAATAGGATAATGTTATTTTGTTATCTCTCCCTTATTATATTTTGCTTGTCTTTCATACTACATTTCTTTGTATCATCCTGCATCTCATGCATATCATATTTTTCCAAGTGTTGCATTTATGATTGTATGTTTATTTGTGATTTGTTTGACTTGTTAGAAATTCCGGAGAGAGACGAAAGTGGTTGCAACTGCTACTACTACACTTCTGTTTGCCAAGGCAAGTGGCACACCCCCATAAATTTCCTAAGTATTTTTATATGCATTACTTAGTGTATTTCCTTATATGCATGTGTTGGATAGTATTATTGCTATATGCTAAACCCACCATACCTTTACACTAGTTGTGTCTAGAACCCTTTGATAACTTAGTAGAATATTTGATGCTATGCAAATGTGTTTTCTTTAAAGCTTAATTCTACTAAGTAATTTATCACCTGGGTGGACTTGGTTATGAAAAGATGATGGAAAGGTTGAGTGTCATCTCTTAGGGGTGACCTCTAAGGGATGGTCACTTGTGGTTGCCACCCAGGGTATTAAGGGGCCAATGTTTTCTCTAAGTGAAGTTGCTTACCGTGCAGCCATTAGTCATATGTGCTCTGGCTAGATGGATTAAGTTGTGTGGACTCGTCCCGACTTGACAGGTGGTGGTAGAATGGTTAGAATGGGAGCGCGTCAAGTCGGTATGGGATGGGAAAATGCTTCTGAAAAGTCTCGTCTCAACTCTCTCCTTTTCCTTAGCACAATTTGAGTGCTTGAGGATAGTTTGGGTTTGTTGGGTCTAATGGTGAAAGTGCACAACCTCTGCAGAGTTAAAAACTAAGTACTTAGCCGTGTCCCCGGTTACGGACAATTTGAGCAGCTGATCAAGGATTCAACGGAGGCTTCGTCATTCCAATTTCGAAAGTAAAACTTGATGGTGAACAAGGGTAGATGAGACTATGGTCTTATACCATATCGTCTCCAACTTTTGAAGAAAATGTTTTACAAAGTGTTAGGCAAAATTGGCTTTTATGCAAAATAGCCTTGAACTCCACCAGCCAAATATGCATATAGGCTATAGAGTTATTCCATTAAGTGTCCACATAGTGTCACTTGCCAGAATCATTTTAATGGTTCTGACCCACTCTGTTGCAAAATTTTATTTGTTGCAGAAATTTCTGACGATGAGTAAGGTTACGTTTGGGTTTCGAGGCTGCAACCAACATGTTTTCGCCTGTGGCACATGCAAAGGATGAGGACTCCATGAAGATTTATTTCCGCTGCTTTACTCTTTCAAGCTAGCTATATGCTATGCAAGTTGTAATGAATATTTTACCCAGTCTGGATCATTCGATGTAATAATGATACTTTGTTGTGATACTACATCTTAAACTGTGTGTGCAAATGAAACGATCCAGGGGTTTGCACTATACACAGGTACCTTGCCAATTTCTAAGTGCAGGTACGCTACACTTGGTCAGATACTCATTGATGGATTCGCTGCCTTCGGTGAGTGCCAGAAATTCCTGTTGTTTCATTTTTATCAGGCTTGAGGGTATATAGGCCTTGCGGAAAGCTTCCTGAAATTCTGTCCAGGTGACTGCGGGTCCATTGCCCCTTGCGTCCTTTTGATTGTCCCACCAAACGTTGGCAGGGCCTTCAAGGTAGTGGGTGGCGAAGAGCACCTTGTCCTGCTCGTCAACGCGTGTGAGCTCTAGTTTCTTTCCCATGGTGCGGAGCCAATCGTCAGCCTCAAGTGGGTCATCAGCTTCTGAGAACTTGGGTGGCTGAGTGCGCTGGAAATGCTGCAGCTTTGAGCGGCCTGCGTGTGGGGCACCTTGGGCTTGCATATATGTGCCAAACTCCCTCATGATCTGTGTCAGGTGCTGAGTGTGACGCTCATCCATCATCATCATGAACTGACTCGGGCTCGGTTCCTGAGCTGGTGGAGGAGGGGGTGATTGCGGGGGTACGGGATCCTCGCCCGCTTGTCGTGCGGAACGACGAATCGGGGTTCCTTGGCTGCCACTTGCATTGCTGTTGGGCCTCATCCTGGATGGTTGAATGTGGTGACGCGTACCATGAGCATCCATATGGGGAAAAGTGCAACATCCAAGAAAACCAAATGGAAACAAAGTTTGCAAAGACAACAAAGTGCGGTAATATACAATGACTGGTTGGGTTACAAGATCCTAGTTACTTGCTTACACAACACGAGATACAAGATAAAAGATACAAGCTACTCGATACAAGTTACAAGATACAGGATACAAGATACAAGATACACGAAGCGGGATGCAACTCTACCACTTCCTTATTCAAGCGCGCGATACAACGGAAAAGTAAGATACACTAGGCGATGCAGTCTCCGAGTGCCTAGAACTCCATCTCGAGGGGTGTTGCCGGTGCGATGATGTCGATGTCCTCCCCCTCGGGGCTGTAGTCGGGGGAAGCGAGGTCGCCTCGGGAGTCTCCAGAGCGGGTGGGGGTGTCGGCACGGACACGACGACGTTGAGCTCGAGACCCGGTGGGGCGAACAGGGGTGAAACGCGCGAAGGGACAAGTAGTGCTGCTACGAGTGCGGAAAGGTGGTGGCGAACCGTGGGGTGCAGGAGTGGGGATGAGTCCCCTCCTGATCTGGTCGAGGGAGCTACGGGTAAAGGTGGGGAACCGAGGTGGTGGCTAGAAGAACCTGCTCCAGATGCCCGTGCCATCTCAGCCATGGCCATGTTGGCGCGAAGCGAGGCAAACTGGAGGAGGGTGACGTGGAGGTACTGGTGGAGGAGAGTGGTGTACCGGAGAAGAGCGGTGAGGGCTGAGCTGATGTCACCTGGGTTGGGGAAAAGGACATCCCCGTTGGCTAGATCCAGCCTCGGGAAGTAGACGTAACGGGTGCACTGCCTCATGACCGGGTCGTACGTGCGAAGGAAGACGATGGCGTCTCCTGCAGCCTCCTGTATGGCTCGGGTCGCCTGAGTAGAGACACCGGAAGTAACGGCCTGGACGTTTCCATTGGCCCTCGGCTCCGAGCGCAGGTGGACGGTGGCGACGAACTCAGTAGCGCCCCCGTTGGGACGGTTGTAGACCACGCGGTAGATCGGGGGAGTCGAGCCTGGGTAGAGGTGGTCCCAAATCTCAGCAAGGTACTGAGGAAAGCCGGGAACATGTACGGCGGTGGTCTCTGCGAAGAACTCGGACGGTGCCATCTGTACCAGGAACAGAAGCCAAAAAGGTGAGTGTTAAAGTTAACAAGCGCAAACACGTAGAGAAACAATCAAGAAGTAGGCAACGCGGCAAGCTCTATCCCAAGTCATCCGAGGAACTAGGGTATCCTACAGGCAGTTAGGCTCTGATACCAAGCTCTGTGGCACCCCGATCCAGATGATTGAGTTACCCCATATACCAGCCCCAGAAACACTGGATATATGATAACTTGATACACAAAGACATAACCAAATATATTTAAGGCTCCGAGTTCGGACAGTTACAATATATTACAACACGGGGTGAGGCTCCGGCGGTCGCGCAACACGCGCACACAACGGTATGTACATTATTTTTCTAACATCGAGCCTCCATCAGAGATTGCAGCGGGTACGTAGGTAGTAGCGTGGCACGGCGGCCTTATTCCACGGGGTTCTGCCTGGGACACGGGTTCCTAGTTTTCGTACAGCGGGTACTCGGCGACAAGTGCAGCGGGGTCTGGCCACATAAAAAGCCAGGTGAGTACATTGAATGTACTCGCAAGAAATTAGCCAAAAATCAAACAAGGCCTATCTATATGGCATGGCATAAGTTCGGAAAGTAGCATGGCATAAGTTCGGGTAAATAAGTGCGAGTCCAAGCTTAACGGTTGGACTTAACTTACCTACTTACCTTAGTAGGGACGTTTCGCGTTATCGAGTGAGATCACGTTTCTCACCCAACAACTCGTAACCACAACTAGGCTTCCAAGCCTCCAGCCAACTATGGCTCAATTTCTCGATTCTCAAGTCCTTAGCCAACTCTGGCTAGACTCTCGAATTTTCACGTGACTGTTGGGTTTACATTAATTATTTCTCCAAGTTCGACTGGACTGACTCATAGCGTGACTTGACCCAAACACCGTCCATGTAGTGCAAAGTTCATGTATGCATTTTACATGCATCAACATCCCCAAGCTTAACCAATACTCGTCCTCGAGTATGAAGGTGATAAAACTAACATGGGCTTTGCAATATAGCAGTAACAATGGATATCAAAGATGATTCCTACTGCTACATAGAGTCAAATGATTCATTCTTCAAAGGAGTAGCAATATGCAAGATAGTTTATGAAGTGCTATCAAGTATTCAATGCAAGGATGTTCAATGATAGTTCACAAAGTGTAACATAGAAGATAGTAATATGGACCACATGTATGCATAATGATAAATAAGAACATCCTACATTGGTCATAGAGTGTAGATGAAAATCTGAATATAAAAGGTGGACACTTTGGAAAGATGTATATGTGAGTAGAGGTAAAGCATGCATAAGTTTCATCTAACTTCCAAACTCTTGTACTTAAGTTAATGATTGCAATGTGGAATCCTTGGTGTCAAGCTCTCATTACCCCTATCATAGCATCTTGAATGATTAAAGTTTAATGTGAAAGCTAATATGAGTAGTGTGCTTGACAAAGTAAAGGTTAGGTGTCTCATGCCCCTTGAATACAAGTACCTACACCATGGGTTACTCAACTTTGGAAACAAAGCAAGTTCAAGTTATATATCATTGTAAGTAATAATAGTATCATCAAGAGCGTCAACTGGGGTACCTCTTGTCCCAGGATATGGAACAAGCCCATATCAAAATGACAAGACAAGCAAACAAGATGAACAACCTCAACAACCTTTTTATTTACCATTGGAATAGCTTTTTATTATAAGGTGCAACACAGACGGTTCACCATAGCATGTAAGTAAATTTCCACCATGAATGATGCATGGCTTAGATTAACGGCACAGGCGTCTCTCTAACCATTTATACAAACTCATTTAAACTACTTCATTTCCACCTCATTTCACCATGATAGGCATCCATGAACAAAATTACATGATATCAACTAAATGAAGTGAAGGAGCATGTTGAAAGCTTTGCATGTGATAGCACATATGGGCTAACTCCCAACCTCGGACATTTATCAAGCCACTACCATCATAATCTTAATCACAATGGGTCATGTTTTATTTATGCAATAAAAGTAAAGTTGTAACATCCCAAGTTTTTCAAAAGTTTGAAAAATCAGAAAAATTTAAAACTTTTGAAAAATATTATATAGTTTTCTTTAAAAAGAAAATTCATGCATGCATTCATCATCATATAGCATTTTTGCATTTGGATATTCAAAAGTGGGAAATAAATTTCCACTTGAAAACATATTTAAGAAAATATATCAGTAGAGCATTTATGCTCCATAGTTCTTATAACTTTAAGTATTGTTCTGTTGATGTTGCTTGAGTTTTATTTGTGTCTGTTGAAATACATATAGTTTGCAAATGTTTATCTTGTGGTATTTAAGTTTTACTTAAGCCACATTTGATTGTTTTAAAACCTATTTTAATTTTGACATCAAGTGTCATATTGTTATTAAAAACCTAGTTTGGAAATCAAAATGATTTCTATTTAAAAAAGTGTGTTTGGTTGTGAATTGTTTTGTTTGAACTGAGAATTATTCTAGTACTTATCTATTCTCTATTTTCAAGTTTTATAGTTTTACTTTTGAAAGAAAATATTTATTTGGATTTTTAAAATGAGTTTTGAAATCATTTTGATCTATCAAACCCCTTTTCAACTATTGGAGTTTTATGCAAAATTATTTTATTGACTGAGATAAATCAAATTACTCATATTTCGCTTTGGTTTAAATTATATTTCAAAAGGAATTTATAAAAACCCTATAGTTTTTAAATGGCATTATTATGTCCAAAATTTTGATTAAACTCATTTCAAAAATTTAGTTTACAAAATGTTTGGGAAAATGTGTTTGGAAAGTTGCAAAACAAAGAGTTTGATTTTACAAAAATTTAGAAACTGGTTTGAGTCCATTTGGACATTTATTTTAAAAGATATTAAATTTTCCTTTTTAAAAAGGAAAAGTTTGGACAAAAAAAAAGACGACCTATCTACCGCACACCGCAGTGCACAACGGCCCAACAACAGCCCAGACCCACCTAACGTTTTCTCTGACTGACATGTGGGCCCCACCGATGATGCAGGCAATGACGTCACCGGCTTCAACCTCCTGCGCAAGGAAATCGCCCGAAACCACCGGATCAAATTGGTTACGATTTGCTAGCAAATTTTCTCGTGCCTCTGCCTCCATATAAAGTCCACGACCTCCTCTCCGATTCCCCCCAAACCCTAATTCCCAATACGCCTCCACGCTGCCAAAATTCGTCGCCGGAGTTCATCCGCACCGCCACCGTGTTCCGCATTTTCCGTCGAGGTGAGCAACCCCCAGAGCACAAGACCCCGCCCATCCTCCTTCCCTGGACCTAGCGCATCTCCCTGACTCCGTGTGGATTTTTTTTTGCGCAGCCAACCCGTCGAGCCCGTGCTCAACCGATCTCGCCGGTGCCCCGAGCTCTCCATCTGCGTCGCGCCGTCATCCCAGGACGCAATTCACGACGCCACCCCCTCCACCGACTCCGCCGCATCGCGCCGCACCTCGTCATCATCTTCCGGAGCCCGGAGATCTACCAGAGCAGTCGCCCCGTCCACCGCTGGGGGCCCGATGCCGCCGCAACGCCATCTACGATGACCAACCGCGCCGCCTGGTGAGTTCCATCACCTCCAGCCGTCCGATCTGGATCCAACGGCCACAATTAGATCCTTTAACGAAACGGTACGGACGAATAGGAAAGCGCCACGTCATGCCCACTTGTCCGCGTAACCACCGTGTCCGTCCGCGCCCACATCTGCCCGCGAGAGGATCCGCACCAATCAGATCTAGCCACGTGGCCAAGGACTCCAGCGCGAAGATTCTTTCAGTTTTATTTACAGTTTAGCCCCTGCGCATCACAGATTAGTCCCTGCGTTTTAAATCTATCATTAATTTTTACTCGTTTGTCCAAATTTTATGAAAAATATATTTTTGGAAAGATTATAATGTGTAGAAACTTTTGGTATGTTTATTTTGGTATTTTGTCGAAATTAATTTAGATAAATTTTAAAAATGGTTTAAATAGTATTTTGGCTAGAATTTGAGTTTAAAAATAGATTTTTGAGCAAACTCTTTTGCTATAGTTTTGTATGCCTCAGTATTGGCCGTAGGAATACTCCATTATTTTTGTAAAATTATTTTAAATGATTTTTGAGTAAATATTGATTAAATGCTTTTAGGTGTTATTTTAATAAATAAAATGTATTAAAAATTATTTTCTTCTTATTTTTGGCTGATAAAAGACTTAGTCATATTTTGATGACTTTAGTGATAAAAAGTACTTAGAAATATTTTGTCTCTCCAAACAAAACTATTTCTTCCTTAGAAAATTTTTGACAAGTATTTTGACAAACACTTTTCCTTAGAAAATTTTAGCTCCTCTTACGTTGATTAACTTTTCCTTAGAATTTATTTGTGACATATTGTTGTGACCTTGGTCCTTAGTCATTTTTGGACCATCTTGCTTACCTTGCATTAACTTAGAATAATTTCATAGCATGGCATGCATCTCTAGTCCTTAGTATTATTTTGACACATCTTACATGACTTCTCCTCCTTAGTAATTTTGAGGATGCATGTTAGCCTTTTGACTCCCTTGTCAAAACCACTAAGTTAGGATTTAGCATGAAAACAAGATTGCAGAAGCATCTCTAAGAAGAAATGACTTAGAAGAAATCAAGAGAAAGTTCATGAAGACCAACCAGCTACATTTTTCCAAGTCTTCCTTCCCTTTCTCTCTTTTCTTCCTTCTTCTCTTAAACTTCATGGTGGCTAAGTTATATTCAAGATCAACCTTCTGCCAACATCATCAAGTCTTCAGAATCATCAAGTCTGCAGAACTATCAAGTCTACAACTTTGAATAAAGTCAACACACCAAGGAGAAAATTTCAAAGAGTTGAAGATGCTTGGAAGACCAACTACTACATTCTTTCTATCTTTTCTTCTTTCTAATTTCTATCTCTCACCTTGGACAAAGATCAATGAAGACCATTGAAGATCAATGATGCTACAAAGGAGTTGAGTAATTAATTTAAGACCAAACTTGTGTAGACCTGGATTAGCCTTACAACTTCTCAAGTTGTTGTTTTATCAAGTTTATTTGTTTAGCCTTTACCTTGCCTTAGCCTTTTGGAATAAGTCGTTTTAGGTCTTATCCTTATTGTGTTTTGTATGTCTTTCACATCATAATGCCTTGTATCATTCTGCATCTCATGCATGTCATATTTTCTTAAATATTGTTTGGCTGCATATTTATTGTGTATTGTTTGATGTGTTAGAAATTTCGGAGAGAGACGAAGGTGGTTGCAACTGCTACTACTACACTCCTGTTTGCCAAGGCAAGTGGCACACCCCCATAAATTTCCTATTATTTTCCTATGCATGACTTAGTGTATTTATTTATATGCATGTGTTGGATAGTATTGCTAAAGCTAAAACCACTATCCCCTTTACACTAGTTGTGTCTAGAATCCTATTGATAACTTAGTAGAATCATTGATGCTATGCAAAGTTGTTTTATTGAAAGCTTAATTCTACTAAGTTAATTTATCACCTGGGTGGATTTGGGCTTGAATGGCTGACAGAGTTGAATGTTTATTCACTTGTGGATTGCCACCCAGGGTATTAAAGGGACCAAAGTTTTCTCTAAGTGAAGATGCTTCCAGTGCAGCCACTTGGTATTATGGCTCTGCCTTGACTAAGTAAGTTCTAGGAACCTGATTCCAGCACGTCTCAGTAGATGAATATCTTTGGGTCTGCCCAGAGGAACAGGGGACTGTTTCCCAAAGGTCTCGTCTCAACTCTCTCTTTTTTCTTAGCACAAATTGAGTGCTTGAGGATAGTTTGGGTTTGTTGGGTCTCGTGGTGAAAGTGCACAACCTCTCGAGAGTGTAAAATCTAAGTACTTAGCCGTGTCCCCGGTTACGGACAATTCAAGCAGCTGATCAAGGATGGCAACGGAGGCTCCCAACATTCCAATTTCTTAAAGTTAAAATTTTGAAGGTTGGACAAAGGTAGACAAGTGGGTGGTTTTCATGCCATAGCTGTTTTGACAAAAGAAAAGTGTTTTATAAAGAAATAGGAAAAATTGGCTTTATGCAAATTAGCCTTGAAATCCACCAGCCAAATATGCATATAGGTTATTAGAGTTATTCCATTAAGTGTCTACATAGTGTCACTTGCCAGATCCATTTTTAAATGGTATCTGACCCACTCTGTTGCAAAAATTTATTTGTTGTAGATTGTTCTGACGACGAGTGAGTTTCGTTAAGGGTTTCGAGTCTGCAACCAACATGTTTTCGCCTGTGGCACATGCAAAGGATGAGGACTCCATGAAGATTTATTTCCGCTGCTTTACTCTTTCAAAGCTAGCTTCGTGCTATGCAATTTGTAAAGGATATTTTCCTAAGTACTGGATCCACGTGTAATAATTGATACAATGTTGTGATATTTCATCTTAGACTATGTGTGCAAATGAATCGATCCAGGGTTTTGCACTATACACAGGTACCTTGCCAAATTCTAAGTGCAGGTACGCTACAAAAGTGTGCATCAATTTCGTGAGAGCTATATAACCAACTTTTCCCATAACAATCAATAACATAAACATTTTCATTCAGAGGTATAGATAACACAAATATCATGATAAACATACTCGGAATAGCATAAAGCTAATAGGTAGATATGGTGGACTCACTGGAATAACTTTGGTTGAAGGTGTTGGAAACAAGTTTTTACTTGTTGGAGTTTTTTGGGCTAGCAAGAGGGAGAAAGTTGACCATCTTGATGCATGCATGAGTGTCCATAGAACTAACTAATCCATGTTAAACAAAGTAAAATAACTTTCAGCATCAAAACATGAATAAGAGATAGCTCTTGATAAAGCATTTGCAAATTATTACTCATTAACAAGCTCATGAATCATGAAACTATATGTATCATTAAAAATCAACTCAGACATCCCTTTTCCCAATACAACAAAAGCATCCAACATATTTTAACCCTTATTTCCAGTATCTCTTTCTCATATAAATGATAGTGTGGTGGTCTCACAAAATAACAATCAAACCAAAACAAACAAAAAAACGCTCCAAGTTTATGCGATAAAGTGTTTCGATCGAAAAACAAAAGTTAGACGTGTGCAAACCGAGAGTGTGTAGATCTAGTGGGGTTATCTTCACATCCCCAAGCTTATGGTTTTCACCATTTTTGGATAGCTCTTGGTGCATCTCTTCCAATCCGTGTGAAAAAACTTCAAAACACCGTTTCTCCCATTTTCTTTTCTGTGGGGTGCATTAGTAGTGATAAACAAATTAGGTTTCTTGCTGCATATAATCCTTAAACAAAACATCGTATGAATATCCAGAAAGTATATAATGTTGTATGACTACTCATAAACTCATTTGAATCAAAAAGATTCAAGATAAAAGTTCAAAACATGCATAAAACAAAAAGGGACAGAATCTGTCCAGAAAAACAGCAGCAGCAAAACGTATTTTTCTACCCTACCAAATTTTGCCGAAAAATTCCGCAAAAATTCATGCATACAGAGGATGAAAAGTTGAAACTACAGTTCAAATAGGAGCTCATTTGAAGTTACAGAATAAGAACTAAAAATCATACCGTGCACAGAAACTAAACTAAAAACAAACTCTCTTTTTACACCAAGAGGACACAAAGAAAATCACACATAAAAATAACCGGGTTGCCTCCCGCGAAGCGCTTTCTTTATAGCCATATAGCTAGGCTTCTTACTTGTTGTTTATGGAAGATGAACCTCATGAGGCAGCTTGAACTTTGATGTTCCCCTCTTTCTTGGGAAGTGTTCATGAATAATACCAGGGTCCCATGGTGCTCTCAAACCGATCAAAATAATAGTCAAGTTGAACCCTAGTAGAGAGAAAAACAAAACATAAAAGTAATAACAACGAAGTCTAACTTTTTTTCTATGCATTGTCATTTTATATATAGGTGAATACAAATAAATAGGAATTTGGCAACGCATATTATGAGTATGTACTTGCAGCATATAATTAATAGTAACATAAGGAGGGCTCTCAACACCTCCTCTTTCATAATAGTTGCAAGTAGTAGAAGTGTATTCAACCATATAACCAATAGAATCTTCCAACTTAGATAATTTAGGAACATAAATAGGATCATTAAATTTATTTTGGAATTCATTAGCATGCTTCACTCTTTTGAAATAGTTATTAAGATCAATATCAAGTTTAATATCATGGTTGCAACAAAGATTTGGAACTAAAGATAATTGCAAACCACATAAGTATTTCTCAATATAAGCAAATTTCTCCTCTATAGTGTTATTAGGAGAATTCAGGAATAGAGCAGGACTCTCATGAGTAAGAGTACTATCATAAACAGCAATTATATCATTTTTATCCTCACATAATTTAGTAACTTCCAAACATGTAGGATTATCAATAAGCATAGGACCATCATCTAAAGCATTATCATATAGCACATTTAAGCAACACTCCTCATTATCATCCATAAGTTTACTAGTAGCATTATTAAAAAGTAAATGAACATTATTAGTTTCATCATAATAGCATGGGTTATCATATAGGACCATAGAATTTTCAGTTTCACACTCATCGTAACATGTGTTCTCATAAATAACAAAAGATTTTTGAGTTTGAATGTTACAATCATTTGTTGAAGGTGAAGTTGGGAGATCCAACTCTTCCCCTAGCTTAGGTTGGAACATATCCATTTCAATCTCCTCTTCACATACTTCCTCTTCAAAGCTTATGTTTTCATCATCCTCTTTCTGCAAATATTAGTTCTTTCCGTGGCAGCAAGAATCCTTTCTTTAACATAAACATTATCACTAAATTCCTTTTTGCAAATTTGGAGAATAATAGAAATTTGTCCTTTCATTTCACGAGCTACATGACTAGTTGCAAGAAATTTATTAAGAAGAGAGTCTATCTCATGGGCTCCAACATAAGCAATATATTTCTCAACTTGTTCTATATCAGGGCATAAACATTCGTCTTCACGATAACAAGCAATTATAGGATCACTATTATACTTGCATTGATAGTAGGAATGTTTAACAACTCTTCTATTGCAACAAGTTATACCATGTAACTCGCAAAACTGAATAGCTATTTTGTGAAGAGCTTTAAGCAACTTACCCACTCTATTTCCCTCTTTGGTTGATTGATATTCAGAGTAGGCGTCATACCTTTTAAAATAATCATTACCCATAGACATTCCAGAAAGTTTCTCCATACTTTAACACACATATTAAAAATAGCACTATATTTTTTTTGGTTTTAATGATTATAAATGCAAAACTGAAAATAAAATGACACTAACAAATGCAAACTGAATTACAAATGCAAGACAATGACAAAACAAATAATTTTGCTTTGAAGGTAAAGATGGATAAGATGATGCTCACGTAGGTGCAACCTCCCCAAGCTTAGGTGTTAGCACAAGTTGGTGATGAAGTTGACTTTGTTGTGATGAATCCGGCGCCAGTAAACAGAGCTGGTGCAAGGGAAACAAGTGCACCCTTGGATAAATCTTTTCAGCTATGACTCCCCGGCAACGGCGCCAGAAAACAATCTTGATGGCCCTTCACGAAGTTACCTGCGTGAAAAGTAAATGGGTTAGGTTGAGACTCCAAGTGTAGAGTGTGTAGTAAGTGGAAGACGTGTTTTCCCCACGAGGGTGACTCGAGGGTTTAATATCGAACTCTCGGGGAATCAATAGTGAAAGGTTTATCTCCTTATCCTTCTTTTTGGTCACCTACAAAACAATGTTAAATGTTTTGGTCACCTCACCTGTGGTTGTCAAGCACAAGGTGTAAGAATGATATCAAGATAATTATGCAATGCAAACTAGAAATAAATATGCAATGGTGTTGAATAAATGTGCAAGGATGATGATAACAATGATGAATGATATTTTTGGGTTTTTTTATGATGAATGCAAGATGAAAAGGTGTTTTTGTATTTTCGGATTTAATAATTGCAGAAAATGGAAAAGTGGTAAAAGTTGTTGGAAAGGTGTTTCTTATGATTAAAAATGAACCGGGGTTCATGGTTTCACAAAGGCACTCTCTCTTTAATAAAGTGGCAGACAATGGAACACATATAGTTGACATATGAGATTGCAACACAAAGTTTGATAACAAGTTACTAATTATATGGGCATCACGTCCTAACATAGAGATATTTTGGTTATTAATCTCACTTATACTCCACCAAGATGCGAACTAAATCATAACACCTTAGTAATTAAGATAACTCAGAGTATAGCTTTAAGTATAATGACATGAAGTTAAAATAAGAACATCCTAGATCTAGTCACGGAGAAGTGGCAAGTGATGCATCCAAAATGCATCTACTTTTCCAAGCACTTTGCTTCATAATTTGCTCCGGAATCTTCCCATGTTTGAATAAAACTACTGAATCTGACGCTGTTTTTAGCAAAGTCTCTTTTCTGGCTATTTTTACAGGAAATAAAATCAGGGAAAAATACCACGTCAATATTTTTGGAAAAGGAAGACAATGGACAAAAGATGGACACGAGGAAGCGCTCGAGGGCCAAAAGAGGGGGCCCCACGCGGCCCCTGTACCTGGCCGCGTGGGCCCACCCCAAATGGGCCTCGGGCACTGCCTCGTCTTCGGTCTTCGATGTACCCCCTCATATATACAGAAAAACGCTTGACCTAGAAGGGGGAGCTTTCGGGAAACACACCGCCGCCGCCACCACGATCTTCGTTTCGGGGATAGATTGATCCAGGATTTCTCCTCCGGTGGAGGGATCCGGAGGCCGTCTTCACCGCCATCTTCACCGCCTTCATCTCCATCGACCATGAGCTCCTTCACCATCACCATGTGTGAGTAGTCCGCTGTAGGCACATGAGGTGGATGGGGATTGGATGGGATTGATCATGTAATGCTACCCGTTGTTCGAGATTTTAGGGGTTTATCTTGAGGATACTTTTGTATTGTGTTGATGCACTTATGCTATGTTTAATGCTTGCTACTAGGGCCCGAGTGGCATGATTTCAATACTGAACTTATTTTGCCTCATCATATAATTGAGTTTGGTATTTATCTGCAAAGTGTATCACCTGCTATTATGTTGAACCTGCGAACCCTAAAAGTGGCATATAGGGAAAACAAGGGGGAGATGTTTTAGTTTGAGGATTCTATGTGTTCATGAAGTGTTAATGCATTGTTCCGGTCTATTCGAAAGGGTAGACCTTAATTACCTGTAGTTCCAAGTTGGCCCGATGAAATGGGCAGGTAGGACAATAGATGTTGTGCAAATTCTCTTGGTTAGTACGCACAACTAAGTATGGAACACATACCTACATATATCGGAGTTAGAGATACGTCCCATGGCTAGCTATATATTATTATATGATTAATCTTATTCATGCAACACCCCGCTGTCACCTCATGCCTACATTTTAATCCTCTAAGTTGCACATTCACTTTTCCGGTGAAAACTGGGAAACGCTTGTTTACTGCTGCTGTTCTACTTGTTACTTGAATCATACAGGTGTGGTTGAGAGTGACGGCTCAATTGCCAAAGTCTTATTGATATTCTTGTTTTCCCATCATGTCGAACTATAAATTTGGGTAATACTTCCCAACGAAGATTTCAGCGATCCCCTACACTTGTGGGCATCAAGACATTTTCTGGCGCCGTTGCCGGGGAACCTAGCTTTATCGGTAAGACAACTTGTTATCATATTATTTGCTGCATTTGCTTGTTCCTAACCATGGGTAAGGAAAAGATTACTCCGAAGGAAGTGAGGCCTTCAACCACTCGCAGAGGTACGGATTTCCAAGTAGGCCAAACTTTTCACCTAATGTTGCTTATGCTGTTGCTCCTAAGAAAAAAGGAAAAGTTTTATCTAGTTCACCATTGTCTAAAATGTCTACTAGTAGTGAAAGTGATTTAATATGCAGTAGCATAGACAAAGAAGTGACACCTGAAATACCTGAAACATCTGAGATAACTGAAACACCTGAAAATCTTGAATCTTCTATTATTGAAAATGTGGAATCTGAGTTAGAAGATAATGAATATTGTGATGATATGGAAACTTCTTCTGAGGAAGAGGATGCTTTTGCTATGGCTTTCATGTGTTCGGATTTTGATAAATTGGATAAACTTGATAGCTATAAAAATTCTCCTCTTGATATATTTCCTGTTACTGAGAAAATGAATGCTCCTGCCATTAAAATTAAAGATAAAGATTATGAGTTTAGTGTTGATCCTGAAATAATTGAAAAAGCTGAGAAGTACAAGTTTTATGGGAGAGAGGATGAGTTTCCTTTTGAACACATTGCTGTTTTGCATGACTTATCTGTGTTATTTGGGAAAGATGAAATTAACCAACGCTACTATTTCTTAAAGTTGTTTCCTTTCACTTTGGGAGGAAGTGCTAAAACTTGGTATAATCGTTTAGAACCTGGATGTATTACTAGCAAGGAAGAATGTTTGCAAGTATTCTATAATAAATATTTCCCTGCTGATAAGATTCATGGTCTAACTATTGAGATTAGCAACTTTTCACAGAAAGAGAAGGAGGATTTACCCCAAGCTTGGGGGAGGTATAGTAAGATGGTTAGGAAATGTCCTACCCATGGCTTCAAGAGTAATGAAATACTTGATATATTTTACAATGGACTAACCGAAAACACTAGAGGTTATCTTGATGGTATTGCAGGTAATGTTTTCAGGGAAAGGACCGTTGATGAAGCAACCGAGCTATTGGAAACTATCTCAAGAAACTATGAAGACTGGAATATTGAAGAGATATTTCCGGAAAAGAAAGGAGGTATGCTCAAATTAGACAAAGAGACAATGAAAGAAGCTTCAAAGCCATTAAAGAGAAGGGAATTAAAACCTCTCATCTCAAGGAATTATCTGAAATGGGTGTCAAACTTCCTGATGATCAACCATGTTTTCCAATTCAAGTCAATGCTATTAGCTCCACGAAAGGTAATGAAAAGGTAACATCCTATTGAGGTATCTTATATGAATGATTTTGCTTATCGTCACAATCCTGAGGAGCATAATATTAGAATGATGATTATGGAGAATTCTCACAAAATTAAATCTCTTCGTGAAAGTTTACATGCTAATGTGGGAGAGGTAAAAAGAATTGTTAAACATTGTGAGATGATGAATAATCAAGTTGAACAAATGATTTCTCTTCAAAATCAATTGTATGAAAGTCTTATTGTGAAGGAACAGGTTTGTGGAGTTAATACTAGGGGAGGTGCAAGTATCAGGATCCTGACTATCCTGAAGACCATCCCAAGAGGAAAGAGCAAGAGGCTCGAAAGAAGAAACTTTCTGCAGGCAAATCTCCCAATGAAAACCAAGATAATGATATTTCTATTTCTGATGCTGAGACTGAAGATAACAATAATGAAGAAGAAGAAGAAGAATCACCTCCACCTGAAGAAGGTCACATGAAGCCGAAAATGATGAAGAACCTGAAGCTACTGAAAAGGAAACCCTCAACCATCTACTGAGAAGAACAAGAAGAAGAACCATCCAAATCCACAAAAGGTAAAGAAAGGGATCCATGGGTACAAAGACCCATACCATATCCTCAAGAGGTAATAAAAACTTTGGATGATGCTAGATTTGAGAAATTCTTTGAGTTGATTAAATCTTTGTGTTTACAAATTCCTCTTGTTGATGCTATTAAAATTCCTCCATATTCAAAATACATGAAAGATATTGTCACTAATAAAAGAAAGATTCCTACTGATGCAATTACTGCTATGCTTGCTGATTATTCCTTTAAAGGGAAAATGCCTGAAAAGCGTGGAGATCCTGGTATTCCAACTATTCCTTGTCATATTAAGAAACTTATGTGAAATATGCACTATGTGATTTGGAGCTGGTGTTAGTGTTATGCCTTTTCTTTGTATAAGAAACTTAACTAAACAAATTGGTTCCAACTGAAGTTTCATTGCAAATGGCTGATAAATCAACTGCTGTGCCTATTGGAATATGTGAGGATGTACCTATCTCTATTGCTAATGTGTTAATTCCTACAGACTTTGTTATATTAGAAATGCCTGAGGATGATAACTATCTATTATCCTTGGAAGACCTTTCTTAAACACTGCAGGAGCTGTGATAATTGCACTGAGAGTAAAGTGACATTTAATGTCAAAGGAAATGAGCATACCATTTATTTCCCCAAGAAGAAAGCTGTTACAATGGTAAGCCAAAGTGTGAATTCCATTAAAAGAAATACTCTTATGTTGGAAGCTTTGAAATTCCATTACCACCTCCTGAACCAAAATATGCTATCATGATGGTTGGAACTATTCCAATCAAATATGAGGTGTTTGAAATCTTTCTTTATTTATGAATAAAGAATCATTTGTTATATCTTTTACATATTATTAATGAGACTTGATCAACCTCATTACTAATGTGAAAATGATACAAACTTGATTCCCATAAAATTTACATTGCATTTTAATTTATTTATTTAGTTTTTGAGTTATTATCTAGACATAATTATTTCAAAGTTCAGAAATTCCAGAAATGTAGTTTGAAAAATTCTGTTCAGAAAATTTTCTCGAAAAATTCCAGAAAAATTAGGAGGTAAGTTATTTTACCAGAGGAACTAACAGCCAAAAGGGGGACACCAGAGGGCCACCAGGGCCCAGAATAGGGTGCCCACGCGGCCACTGTACCTGGCCGCGTGGGACCCTCTATTTTGGCCCACAGAGGGAGTTAGGTGAGGGTCTGTGCTCATCTCCTTCCCCTCGACAGAAAACCAGCTCCAGGTATTTTTCCCAAATTTTCCCGTGCTCCTTTCCTGCTATCCTTGGATCTCCAAGTTTAGAGCAGATTTTTCAAATCTGTTTGGTGGGATTGCTCATTGGTATGTGACTCCTCCACCCATCCAATTATTTTTTGTTCTATGATCATGTATGAAGTATTTTGCTGCACTTGGTGTCACCTATTATGCTTGGGAAATCCATAGATTTAAGTTTTCTAGTTGATATTGATGCATGATATTGATGTGGAGACTAGTTATGGATGGCTCAATGTTGTTTTAGAGTGTTGCATCTTGATTTTTGATGAATATTGTTTATGGGCAGCAAGGTACCATGTTCAACAAGGGCAAGGCATTGATAGGGATGAGCTCAAGACCAAGAAGAAGCGCATGCAAAGTCTCCCTCAACCTTGATGACCAACATCTTTGGGAGGATTCTGCATACTATGTGGGAGAGAAGTTGAAGATACACGCAACAAGATGGCAAGATCCCCATGTTCTTGAACAGTGGGGGATTCAAGAGGACTTCAACATCTTCGCTGCTGCAACTGGCTACTTCGGTTTACTCAAAACCCACAAGATACATACGAGGAACTCTCGCGAGAATTCCTCTCTACATTCAGATTTGAGGGTCCTGAGCTCACAGACATAGTAAGAAAAGTAAGGCACCCCCTCCTACCTTTGTTTGCAAATTTACTATGAGAGGGGAGCGCTCATTATGTCTTAGAGGAATTTTGCAATGCTATTGGTGTGGCAAACACGGGAGTTGGAATGAAACCGGTGCTGATTCCAACCCTGAGCTTGTTGCGTTTTGGCATTCTATCACTGTTAGCTCTCATGATAGGTTGAATAGGGGAAAATTTACTCATATACAACACCCAAGTTTGAGGTACTTTGCGTTGTTTCTCGCAAGAGGATTTCTTGCTAGGGACAACAATTCTGCTTGCACTGGACCGATTGTTTATCTACTAAAATGTGCAAAAGAAAACACACCGTGTGGTACAACTTGGGAGTTATTCTTGCTAGATCATTGCATACCGCTGTGAGTAGAAATATCACCGATGAAACCCCTATTTATGCTGGTGCTATTGCTACTTTAGTGTATAAGTACATTAAAAATGAGAGAGGATGATGATAACATGGGTACTCGTGTGGGAAGGTCCAACTTACTTGATTTTACTTTGACTACTCGCATGGAGATAAGTATGAAGTATGGGGAGCATTATTTGTATAACTATTTGATACTAATGGGCAGCGAGTGCCCATTAGGCTCCCCTGTACTGACCTTTTTGACAGGAGTACCGGAAAGTGGAAGGTAGAGGAGGCGCCGCCTCAAGAGGAGCCACAAGCTCCAGAGGTGCAAGGCTACCAACCTCAAGAGATGCCACATACCCAGGCATGCAAGGATACCCATATGGTACTACCCTGGAAGTGGAAGTGGTGGATACGGCCACTACCAGGATACTAGCTTGATCGCAAGCTTGGGGGAGTGCTTCTCTTCCTCTCCATTCGTTGTTTTATATCACTGTTGCATTGTTATGTTTAGTTTCTTATTCTGAAAATCACAAAACACAAAAAGATTTCATTTGTTTCTTTTGGTTATTTACTTCTGGACATTTATCTTATGCATCTAAAAACCAAAAAGAACAAAAATATTTTCGTTTTCTTGAAACAAACGCAAAAACAGAAGTGCTGAAATTGCTGAAATCTGCTCACTGTTTCATTTTTCATTTATTCCCTGTAACTCCGATTGAGCTAAAATTTTAACCACTGCTGCAACACATCATAACCCACACACCTGTAAATTGAGATTTTTCTGAGGTGTTTAGGTAGGGTAAAAACAGTACTGTATGCAGTGACATTTTATGGCAGATTTGAGTTTTTATTGCGCAGTTCAAGTTGGGAGAGGAGAACAACGATGATAAGTTGATGTGCATGAAGTGGATGAAAGGTATGACACCTTTGCCGTGCTTATGTAGACTTTTTAATAACAGCAAGTGAGCACATCATGGTTTCTTTAACATCTAGGGAAGTGGTAGCAAATGTTTATCTTCTCCATGTTCTAGTATGTTATATGATGATGCAAGTGAGATATTATTTAGTGACAATACTTGGCTGTGTGTTGAATAATTGTGGCTCTAAACAAAGGTCTACGCATCCCATTGTGCTTGCTAAACTTGCCAACCAAAATAAAAGAGTTTTTCAAATGTTAAACATGAAGTCATATGCTTGACAGGCTTAGTGGTTGGAAGCTGAAATGTGCTGACACATGGAAAGCTTTCAACATTGCACTAAATTATATTTAGTTGATATCATGTGCTTTGGTCTATGGATGCTATCATTGCGAAATAAAGGTGGAAACTTAGTAAGTTTGATGAGTAGATAATTGGCTAGAGAGACGCCTGGGCCGCCAACCTAAGCCATGCATCATTCATGGTGGAAATTTGCAGCGCACCATAGTGAACATTCTATGACGCACATCATAATAAAAAGCTACACAAATAGTAAATAAAAGAGTGCTGAGATTGTTCATTGTCTGTTTGTCTTGTTGTTGGGACATGGGCTTGTCCAGGTCCTGGGACAAGAGGTACCCCAGTTGACGCTCTTGATGACGCTTTTATTACTTGCAATGACTGAAAAATTCGAACTTGCTTAGTGGCCCGAGTTGAGTAGCCATGGTGTAGGTACTCGTATTCACGGGGCATGAGGTTTCAACCATGAGTTGGTCAAGCATATGGGTCATAATAGGGAACACCAAATGGTTTGTAAAAACTGAGAGCAAGGTTGTAAGCACAATGATTTCACTAGTCAACAAAGAAAGAATCAAAAGATCTCAAAAATCTTGACATGATTCAATCAATAGCGATGCAAAAACCTTTGTTTATTTCTACAGTTGAGCAAACTCATCCAAGTATTGACACTACATGTTATTTCTCTTGCAGCAAATATAAATGCTTTAACATTGATTAGATATACCTTTGCTAGCATCTTGTTATTTGTTATGAAGTTATGTTTGAATGCTTGTTGGTATTAAACGGTGTTACATATGCAAAGCAAAGTTCTTGTCAAAGTCTTTTCATCGCTTCTGCACTATGTTTGAGTTGTTCGAGGACAAACAACGAGCTAAGCTTGGGGGAGTTGATGCATCCAAAATGCATCTACTTTTCCAAGCACTTTGCTTCATAATTTGCTCCGGAATCTTCCCATATTTGAATAAAACTGCTGAATCTGACGCTGTTTTTAGCAAAGTCTCTTTTCTGGCTATTTTTGCAGGAAATAAAATCGGGGAAAAATACCACGTCATTTTCTGGAAAAGGAGACAATGGACAAAGATGGACACGAGGAGCGCTCGAGGGCCAAAAGAGGGGGCCCCACGCGGCCCCTGTACCTGGCCGCGTGGGCCCACCCAAATGGGCCTCGGGCACCGCCTCGCCTTCGGTCTTCGACGTACCCCCTCATATATACAGAAAAATGCTTGACCTAGAAGGGGGAGCTTTCGCGAAACACACCGCCGCCGCCACCACGATCTTCGTTTCGGGGACAGATTGATCCAGGATTTCTCCTCCGGTGGAGGGATCCGGAGGCCGTCTTCACCGCCATCTTCACCGCCTTCATCTCCATCGACCATGAGCTCCTTCACCATCACCATGTGTGAGTAGTCCGCTGTAGGCACATGAGGTGGATGGGGATTGGATGAGATTGATCATGTAATGCTACCCGTTGTTCGAGATTTTAGGGGTTTATCTTGAGGATACTTTTGTATTGTGTTGATGCACTTATGCTATGTTTAATGCTTGCTACTAGGGCCCGAGTGGCATGATTTCAGTACTGAACTTATTTGCCTCATCATATATTGAGTTTGGTATTTATCTGCAAAGTGTATCACCTGCTATTATGTTGAACCTGCGAACCCTAAAAGTGACATATAGGGAAAACAAGGGGGATGTTTTAGTTTGAGGATTCTATGTGTTCATGAAGTGTTAATGCATTGTTCCGGTCTATTCGAAAGGGTAGACCTTAATTACCTGTAGTTCCAAGTTGGCCCCGGTGAAATGGGCAGGTAGGACAATAGATGTTGTGCAAATTCTCTTGGTTAGTACGCACAACTAATGGAACACATACCTACATATATCGGAGTTAGAGATACGTCCCATGGCTAGCTATATATTATTATGATCAATCTTATTCATGCAACACCCCGCTGTCACCTCATGCCTACGTTTTAATCCTCTGAGTTGCATATTCACTTTTCCGGTGAAAACTGGGAAACACTTGTTTACTGCTGCTGTTCTACTTGTTACTTGAATCATACTACTGCCATAACTACTGCTGCAAGTTCATTGATATACAGGTGTGGTTGAGAGTGACGCCTCAATTGCCAAAGTCTTATTGATATTCTTGTGTTCCCATCGTGTCGGACTATAAATTTGGGTAATACTTCCCAACGAAGATTTCAGCGATCCCCTACACTTGTGGGCATCAGCAAGTCACCCACAACCCTTGTAGCATGGTATTTTTGTTTATCCCTAGTGAGGCAACAAAGTAAGGTAAAACACCCAAGTGGATCGCGATATTACAGTGGTCAACTTACCGCACTCACCACCCCTCGTTACTCCAACTAATGCACACATTACCCCACACACGCTCTCATAAACATGCTTGATCATAACAAGTAGATAAGAACGGGATACATAATATGCATCTATATTCATAACTGAAACAAACATTGCAATCTCAAACATATATTAACTCATAAAAAGATCCACCACATAGGAATTACAACGATGACCGTAATCATGTTCAGCAGCTCATACGGTACTAATTAGTGAAGCTTAAGAGAGGAGAGGTACATAAGTTACTTCCACAAACCCATAGTCCAGAGGTGGACTACTCCCTCTTCATCATGGAGACGGTGGAGATGTCGATGGAGAAGATGGAGACCACGCCGGCAGCGCCCCGCCGGAGTTTTCCCCCTCCAATATGTAGCTCCAGATCTCTGTTTTCGTGTTTCTGTCTTGTGGCGGCGCTTTTCCAGAGAACGCCGTGGGACTTCTTTTATAGGCGTTTTTAGGTCAAGAGGATGTCGGTGGAGAAAAGATCGACGGCAATGGAGCCTCGAGGCCCAAGATGGTGGGCCCCACGTGGCCAGGTACAGAGGCCGTGTGGGCCCCCCTCTTTTGGGCTTCCGGCATTCGTTTGCTTGCTTCCTTCGCTCCCAAGTCTTCCTCCTTCCAAAATATTGACGCCTGTATTTTTCCAGGTTATTTGAACGTCGTTTGGGTCCCTGAAACTTGAAAGGAAAAAATAGGGTTTTCTGCCTGCGCAGGGTTAATTCCATAAAAATAGGAAATAAATATTTTATTCCCAAAAATCATTGTATAACAGTGATATAACCCTTATATGATGCAAATATGATTGGAATATATGTGATATAGTGCAAAGTTCATGTATGCATTTTACATGCATCAACATGTTGAAAGTTGAAAGAAATTGCTGAAACCCAAATCTTCCTATGTGTTGGTTCAATGCCTTTTGCTTAGAATCTATTGCTTTAAGAGTTAACTCGTATGCAAAAAAAATTGATGCTTGTCTTGAAAGTACTATTTGTGAAA
Organism: Poa pratensis; assembly: GCA_947311845.1. NCBI lineage: Eukaryota > Viridiplantae > Streptophyta > Magnoliopsida > Poales > Poaceae > Poa > Poa pratensis. The sequence goes on from CAMZMU010000035.1 coordinate 37,450,851, forward strand.
AGTTTTTGCTTATATGATTCAGTTGTTTACTCATTATCTATCAGTTAGCAAATTATAGACCATTGCCTTGGATCACTTCGTTCATAACATGTGTTTTACAATATTATTTGATCAAGAATGTGTGGTAGCATGTCACCTCAGAAATTATTTTTGTTTTTATCGTTTTACCTACTCGAGGACGAGTAGAACTAAGCTTGGGGATGCTTGATACGTCTCCAACGTATCTATAATTTCTGATATTCTATGCTATTATTATACCAATTGCTACATGTTTTATTTACACTTCATAGCATTTTTATGCATTTTCTGGGAATAACCTATTAACAAGATGCAACAGTGCCAGTTCATGTTTTCTGCTGTTTTTTATTCCAGAAAAGCTGTTCTGGAAATATTCTCGGAATTGGACGAAACGAAAGCCCAGGTCCCTATTTTACCGTCACGCACACGGAGTCCGAAGGAGACACGAAGGGGACCGAGGAGGCGGCCATACCACGTGGCGGCGCAGCCCCACTTCCTGTGCGCCGTGTCATGGTGTGCGCCCCTCGGGTGCCCACTGACGTTGCCCCTTCGCCTATATATTCACCTATTCGGGAAAACCCTAGATACCCGAGACATATTCCACGAAAAGTTACAGAGCCGCCGCCGTCAACCCTATCTCGGGAGGGTTCTGAAGCTCTTCTCGGCACCCTGCCGGAGAGGGGAATCATCACCGGAGGGCTCTACATCGCCATGCCTGCCTCCGGAGTGATGCATGAGTAGTTCATCATTGGACTATGGGTCCATAGCAGTAGCTAGATGGTTGTATTCTCCTATTGTGCCATCATGTTTAGATCTTGAGAGCTGCCTATCATGATAAAAAATCATCTTATTGTAATGCTACATGTTGTGTTTGCTGGGATCGGATGAATATTGAGTACTATGCCAAGTTAATTATTGATCTATCCTATATGTTATTTATAATCATGCATGCTCTCCGTTACTAGTAGATGCTTTGACCAAGTAGATGTTTGTAACTCCAAGAGGGAGTATTTATGCTAGATAGTGGGTTCAGTCTCCATTTAATCTGGGGGAGTGACAGCAACCTCTAAGGTTGTGGATGTGTTGTTGCACTAGGGGTAAAACAACGATGTTTTGTCTAAGGATAATTGTGTTGCTTACATTATGCACTTTACTTAATGCAATGATCTGTTGCTTGCAACTTAATACCAACGAGGGATACGGATGTTAACCTGAAGGTGGATCATTAGTCATAGATGCAGTTGGATAACGGTCTATGTATCATGTTGTAATGCCCAAATAAACATGTCTTGTACATGCATTGTTATGCCTTCTTTATTTTGTCAATTGCCCAACTGTAATTTGTTTACCCAGCATGTTAGTTATTTATTATGGAGAGACACCTCTAGTGAACTGTGGACACCGGTCCATTCTTTTACATTGATAATACAACCTACTGCAAACATTGTTCCTTTACATTCTCTGCAAACAAACATCATTTTCCACACTATACGTCTAATGCTTTGTTTTCAGCAAGCCGGTGAGATTGACAACCTCACTGTATCGTTGGGCAAAGTAGTTTGATTGTGGTGTGTGCAGGTTACACGTTGGCACCGGAACCTGGTGTTACGCCGCACTACACTCCTCCACCAACAATCTTCAGAAGTGTCTTCATCTCCTACTGGTTCGATAAACCTTGGTTTCATACTGAGGGAAAACTTGCTGCTACACTCATCGTACCTTCCTCTTGGGGTCTCCCAGCGAACGTGTGCTTTACACGTATCACCCCACTTATTTCTAACAAGTCTCCGACCACTGTCTCTAATAACACGGCTGAGTTCTTGCCATGTTGATGAAGTTTCATTTAACATACTCAATCTCGTTCATTTTCTTGTTTTTGAACCGGTCGGTACATGCTCTATCTCTCTATAATAATTCCTATTTTCCCGATAAACTTCCAATCTATTCATCAATTGTCAAGGTAATACAAAGAATGCAAGAAGTAACAAAAATTACATCCAAATCCATAAACCAGCTAGCGACGACTACATGCACTCGAAAGAGCCGAAGTCGTTGCCATCGTCCCTCCCTCACTGGAGCAATGCAAACCTTGCTGTAGTAGACAGTCTGGAAGTCATCGTCCTAAGGCTCCACAAGACCAGCGCACCTAACGAGAACCGTCGTGGATGAAGAGATGTGTAAATTGGAAGGATCCAACCCTGTAGACATACGAACCCAGATGAACGACGACCAGATCCAATCGGATCAGCCGAAGACGAATGTCGACTGAATCACGCGAGATCCGACAGAGACACGCCTACACACGCTCTCTAGAAATGCTAGACGCACCGCAAGAACAGGGCTAGGTAGGGAGAACATTCCATCACCAGGAAGCAGCCTCCTCGCCTTTCTGAATAGGACACATAACTTGAGAAAACACAAGAAAACACCTAAAAACGGAGCCCTCCCGTCAGCAGGGATCAAGATCCACTACACCTTCATGGCCCTAAGGCCACGGGAGACGAGGCAAGATCACCGCCGGTGCTAGCAGGAAGAAGGAAACCTAGTCACCTTTTCGTGAGAGGAACAAGCGAAGAGATACGTGCAGGCATCAATAGTGCACGTATAAGGCAATCAGATTATAGATTTAGTTGGATATGGATGCTTCGTGTCTGTGAACATAGCTATTTCGCCAGAAGAAAGTATAGACTGCCTTTTAAAAAAGACAATCAAAGCGCTTAGCGATTCAGATTGATAATTTAGACAGTTTTTCTGATAAAGGGCAATTTTATTATTCAAAGTGTCCCAGGATACCAAGTATTTTAAACGTATGATGTAGAGAGATTCCCAGAGGTCATTTCCCTGTAACAAAAAGAAAATTACAGCTTTAACTGTTCATACTTGATTTTTTTTTAGAAAAGGGAATTTTATTAATCTCAGCCTCTGCATCGAGTGATGCACACAGCCTCTGTTCATACTTGATAGACTAACAAAAACACATATTGTTTATTATTCCATCACAGGGTTTAAATTTCCCTTGCTAGTACTAGTATCTATCTTGGAATTGCTACTCTGAGTTGTTGGAAGGGTCAAGGACGTGGCCTGCAAAGACCACCGCCCTGGACACCTCCCCCACTATGAAGAAGGCAAACGGATGATCAGCGACGAAATCGATCACAGGATCACTGTAGGCGCATAACAGGACAATGGTCGCGGCGGTGGAAGCGGCTGCCTCGGTGCCTTCCTCATTCACCTCGACGAACGCCTTGTGAAACACGTCCTCTACTTGCAGCTTCATTTCCCGGTCCGAATTGTCCACCATGTCAGACAGATCGGCCTCTCCACAGAAGGCTGCCCAGAGCCCCAAGGTTTTGAGAGCCTTTTTCATGCTGCAGGAGTAAGACAGCTTAAACCTGGGGAGCAGAAGCTTGCGGACTTCCCTTCGGCGTTTCGGCAAGTGACCGAACAGAAATCCCATGCCGCTGGATGCCATCTCGTCTGCCAGGCCAGGAAGGCCATCGCGCGCGTTGGGGAGGAAGATGCACATGGAGTACCTCGCGCCATTTGCCGGCTTCTGGTAAGGGAGCTTGAGCACCTTGAACCCGTCATAGCAGGCAACGGAGTACTCCACTTCTTCTTCTTCTTCTTCCCATTCGTTCCAAACGTTATCCTCCTCCTCTGTCGTGCCACTAGTGGGAAGTCTCCCGGCGGTCATGAAAGGCACGCTGACGGTGCTACCATCGAGTCGGTAGAACTGGGCATTCTCTGTGAGGCTCTTGTGGAAGCAATTCTCCCACTTTCCCTTAAAGTAGATGGCGTTGGCGAGCATGAGCTTGATATCTTGGTGCACCGAGCCTGGAGGGAGAAGGAGAAGGGACATGATGAGCTCGTTCGTGGCCTTTGTGACCCAATTGTTGATTTCCTTCCTTGCACCCTCTGGATCAGTCTGCGTGCAAGAATATCGATAGATATATATTAATATATATCACAAGTTAACAACGGAAAACAACATGGTTACATAGATCGAGAATTAAGGTAGAGAAGTATGCACGTATATATGATAGTATGTACTCTACTAACCTGGAAGTTGACGGCGCGTGCCTCCGCCTTATAGGACTGAACGGCGGCGTCGCGGTAGGCGGGCTTGAGCGGCAGCCCTTGCTGATGCCAGACACTGGACGTGACGACGAGCGGCCCGGACGTGTCGGTGGCGAGGGCGCTCTCTGCCACGCCGCGCACGAGCTCGGCGACTTCCTCGCGCGACGATGCGCCGAGCACGGCGAGGAGCTCGTCAAGTGTTGTGCCCCGAGCGCCGGCCGCCACCAGGCCCAGCGCGGTGTAGATGGACAAGGGCGAGAAAATTATGTTCTTGCCCTCGGACTCGGAGGAGAACGTGTTGGCCAGGCGGAGGGCGAGCGCCGTCAGGCCGGCGGTGTCGCCAGAACTACGCTCCGCCATCTTGCCTGGCCGAGCCTTCTTGTTTGGCCGAGCCACCTCGTCCATGGTGCCCTAGGCCCTAGCTTGCCGATGCTGACGGTCCGTCCGTTGTTGGGGTTAGAGAAGACGGCCATGTATATATACTCTACTCTCTTACTTTTTTTAGGAATCTACTCCAGCACTAGATGGGTAATATACACGGCGTTGATATTTTTGGAGTGTGCTTACTGCTTACACGGTTTCGTGTTTTATTTGTTTTCGTCGGTCGATGCAGCCAGACAGCTAGAACAGAGAAAATCGAAGCAACAAGAGACTTGGAAATTTTTGATATTCTAGTGGAGATCGCCGTGGAATGTCTTGGCGGTGATGTATAGGCAAGACCGATGATCACAGAGGTAGAAGAGCGCCTTCTCATACTATATTTTACATATATACACTGGTCGATACATTTATATTTTAGTCTGAAAGACAATTCATTTATTTTGCTGCGGCTGGGCGAACAAAATGTAGAACCATTCTCATTTTATTTTACTTTGATTGCACTATGTTGTGTGCGATGTGCTTGCGTTTTGCTAGAGTAGTATTGGTGTGTCATTTTGGATCAGAGTTTGCTGCCACTTGTGTGTGTGCCTATCTCTGCATTTCCACAGCAGAACCGAATGCTCATTGAACATGATTACACTTTAAGCACCCAAGCATCACTAACAGGATCTCAGCTTTTCACATATCAAGGTTCGAATGTGCTCAAAAGTCAAACCACGAAAATAGTCAATGACACTCAATTTCTTAGAGCAACCAGGCGAGAGCTCATAAAGACACAAACACGCATTTTGGACGATAAAAAACGACCACACCAGGAGACCAAATCACGGAAGTGTATGTGACTGATCTCACACCATATTTCACAACTGTGCAGATTTAACCTAGTTAATCAGAAGAAAAAATTGTACCTAATTCACGGCATATTAATCCATGCTATTCACTTTAGTTGTACATGATATAATTTATTGACCAGCAATTGGACTAAGAAAACGAAAAAGTAACTCTGTGCTCATCATCATCATCAGGACAAGTGTGTCATCCGCTAGAATGTGATGCAAATATATACAAACTCCTATGGAATCATATCACAATCTGAATGAACTTGTCTCTGACCTGGGATCTGCACTAGGGAGATTGCAGGACCAAAGAGTTGGGCGTCACTAGAATCCGCAGAAGTCCTTGAGCTCGTGATGCACGTCCTCGTTCCTGAGCTTGGACATGGCCGACTTCTCGATCTTCCTGATCCACTCCTTGGACACGTGATAGATGCCTCCGATCTGCTCTAGGGACTTGCACCTGCCGTCCTCGAGGCCGTGCCGCAGCTTCAGCACATGGCCCTCTCTCGCGGGGAGTCTGTCCAGGACGAGAAGCAGCCTCTCCCTCAACTGCCTCCGGAAGATGGCTTCTTCTGGATCTTCCAACGATGTGTCCGGAGTAACCTCCTGCAGTTCACACTCTCGTCAGACTGATTCGTTCCACATTAAAATCGATCAAGCGCATGAACTGTCATCGATCATTATCATTCATACATTTCCATGTACTGATCCGTGTTCATTCATAAATCTGATGAATTCTGCTATGATCAATCTAGATACTAAGTGAGAGGGCATTCAGCAGTGGCTAGTGGACATTACCACGAACTTGGCGTTCTGTCCGGTTCCGACCTCCGTGTAGAGTGAAACCACACGACGAGAGCACTTCCGTGCCAACCTAACATTGGCAACCGACACGCCAACGAAGGTTGCAATCTCGTCATCGGTCGGGTTCCTCCCCATGCTGGACCGAATTGCACGTTTAGCTTCCTTCACTTTCCGTATGATACCCTCCATCCTTGCCTACACTTGCATAATTTCAGTGTCAGTTCCATATCATTAACAAAGACTCTTTTTTTCTTACATGAACAACAAACTGAAACATATCAAAATAGTTGTTGGTTCTAGAGGCATACAGGCAGCTGTATTACTCCAGAATTTTCAGCGAGCAGTGCTAGCATCGCTTCCTTATCCAGTACTTGACATAGGTTGAGAATTTGCACCCTCTCTGGCTGTCAAACCTCTCAGCTCCCTCAAGGACACCCATTTTCCCAGCCTGCAGTAAGTCGGTTACAAAAGGTTGCTAGATATAAAGAGAGTGTAATGAGTATAATCTTGCAACCTGGAGTAGATCCTCAGAAGCTGTTCCGATTCCAGTGTATGATCTTGCAATGTACTTGACAAGCCACTCAGTAGTCACCAATAACCTCTCTCTGCAACAGTAGCCTGCTTGCAACCTACTCTTCAGGACTGCTTCATCAACTCCAGCTGCCTTCGCCCACCTATCATAGCAAACCTCCTGCCCTTCCTTTACCATGTTTTCTCTGATCTTCTCAAGGCTTGCACAGTCCTGAGAAAAAAACAGTACCAGTTTTAAGTGAAAGCATGCACACTTAATATGCCCACAAGAGTGCTGATGAAGAGCTCACCTTGATAGTCACCAGCAACTCTGACTGTTCTTGAACGATGATCCTTCGGTGGCCAGGATAGTTTTTCCACTCGGCTATAAACTGACTACTACTGGACTTACGCGATTTCTTTCGTTTTCGCGATGACGCCTTTACGCAAACCCCGGAACCCTTTTCGGACGCTCTGATTCTCTTCTGTTTCCTCTCCTCGCTTTTCCCGCTTCGAACGACAAGCTGATCATCGCTTTGGTCCTCGAGAGGTCTAGTCACGGGACCGAATTCGGCAACATTCCAAGGAAGCGCCAAATCTGGTTCACGCGAGGTTGTGTAAGGATGGCCCTGGACCTCGACGCGTCGAATGATTTCATAGCTCCAAGTTGTTCAATATGTACAAGGATATCTCTTTCCAGCATCACCATGTCTTGTCCTGCCAAACTGCTCTCCAACACACGGATGTTCTGCATCAGTAAGTTATACTCCAAACTGCTGCTGCTTGTGTAAGCCACATCCATCCATGAAGACATGTCCTCATAATTCCTGCTAAACTGCACATTTCTGTCAAGAGCTATTCTTTCTGCATCCACCTGGAATTCACACTGTGATCATTTTGTGCACCAAAAGGTTGATAAAGGGCACATGCGTGATAGAGTTAAAGTAAGCACCTTCATTTTCGGCAAGCTGCCTGTCCTGTTCTCTGTTATCTGAAGCAAACCGGACGATGAAGATGCAGAAGTTCTGACGGTGTCACCCCGGCGCCGGCCATGATTCGCTCGCCGACAGAGCAAGAGATGCAAGGCCAAGAACCTCAGTGATTCGGAGCAGACTGACCTCCCACTCACTGCAACCAAGACAGACACACGAAAATTCAGACAAGCGTCCTCCAGTCATACATACAGAATCATTCAGGCAAGCATCGACCGTCACGTAAAATCTTGCGTGCGCAACTCTGAACCCTACGATTGTTCGCAAAATCACAGCGCCTTGTATTCCGCGAGAAGGGAGTGGTTCTTGCACGGGGAAGAACGAAAAAAATGCAGATTTCTAACAAGAGTTCGAGAGACTCGAGTACTCACGTGAGGCTGGGGATGCTTGGTAAGCAGCATCCATGGCGAGGTGGAGGAGGACGGCGAGCAGCACGGGCCGCGCACCATCCGCAGACCCATAGCCGAGGCAATGGCAATGGCGCCGCTGGGGAGCTTGGGAAGGGATAGAGTTGCAGGGGCCTATCGATACGGGCCTTGTTTTTTTTCGTTCGAGTGGGCACGCAAGCAGAAGAAAAAGATTTGGATCTTTGAGGGTGAAAGCGAGTTGGGATCTTTTTTTCCTAGTTAGATATTTAGGCCCATTGATTTAATTTAAAGGATTGGACATAGGATTTTTGAATGATGAAACTTTCCTATTGAAGTTATTTGATTCATTTGATCATATCCTACAAGAATTATTGCCATATATATCTTGTAGTGTAAATATTATAGAAAAAACATGAGCTTAACCTCGTGGAAAATTCCTCTACCGCAATCAAAGAGAATCTTTTTACCGGTAGTATTCAATCAGACATAACATATCAATCTTATAGATTTTCTTTTTTTGAACTTTTCCCATCCTATGATCAAAAGAGGCCTTAGAGTTTTCTTCAGATTTTAGATGACATGTAATGTGATGTGATGAATAACAGGTGAATCAAAGGAGGCCGTAGCTCAGGACTCGAGGTGTATATATTTAATTTAGTTTTTTGTATGTTATGAAGGAAAGAAGTAGCTTACGTGTATACATGATTAGGGGTAAGGGCATCTCCAACTCCCTGCAAATGGATACCGCTTGCCCGATCGTGTTTGTGCGGCTAAATGTGCGGCCCAACGGTTCTCCCAAATGGATAAGCACTCTCAGACATGTCCAGAACCAGGTTTGGTTTGTGTTTGCGGTGAAGCGGAATAACATCCGTGTCCGAACCCCCCCCCCCCCCCCCCCCCCCCCCCCCCCCCCTTGTCCTTATCGGGCTTAACCGACAGCTACACACCCGTGTACCCCAACCCACCCCCTTATCCCCTACGGTGCCGCCGCCCGCGCCATTCTCATGGTCGTGCCCTCTCAACCCGCGCCGTTGGTAGCCCTCTCTCGCAGACTCTCGCATCGCCACCGCCCAATAGCACACGTTGCCCAATTGCCATAGCATTCCTCTCACACCAGTCTATAGTTAGGGGCAAAAATCGATGAGATCGTTGTTCGGTATCTGGTCAACGTCGAGGATGGAGATGACGAACACACCACACCGGGCAAGCGAGCGCACTACACCAAAATCGCTTCGGTGACAATGATGGTGCGAAAGTTCGGATATTCCTGGAGATCGTTGTATTCGTTTTGAAATGATGGTGCGAAAGTTCGGTGATAATGAGTAAGCAGCGCGGAAAAGTTGGAGAATCATGAAATGGAGAAATATTGTGTATTTAGATTTATTTCAATAAGCTGCTGTGGTGTAGTGGTTATGACGTCAGTCTTACACACTGAAGGTCTCCAGTTCGATCCTGGGCAGCAGCATGACGTTTTTTTTCTTTTCTTTGCCGCTGCAGGGAACGGATTAATATATTTTTTTCCTCTCTCTTCATTAACAAACTAACTTTACATTATAGCATGTGAAAGTAGAGAGCAGCGTTTTGGCTCCCGGGAGCATATGCTCCAGGTATTTTCAAAAAAAATTCAAATTTGAAAACTTATCAAAAAAATTCTGAAAAAAATCATGCACGTACCTGACCATATTGCGCACCACCGTGTTTTTTTTCGCGCCGAAATGACATCGTATGCGCCCTGTACAAAAATGACAAATTTCCTGTCAGAATAGTCATTTTTGTACAGGGCGCATACGATGTCATTTCGGCGCGAAAAAAAATACGGTGGTGCGCAACATGGTCAGGTACGTGCATGATTTTTTTCAGAATTTTTTGATAAGTTTTCAAATTTTGAATTTTTTTTGAAAATAACGGGAGCATATGCTCCCGGGTGCCAATGCGAATTTCCGGTGAAAGTAGTACTCCCTTCTAAATAAGTGTCTCAAGTTTGCTCAAAAGTGATGTATCTAGACATGTTTCTTGTATAGACACATTCACTTTTAGTCAAAGTTTAGACACTTATTTTTGAACGGAGGAGTATTTTTTTTCTTCATCAACCAACTAACTTCACAGTAAATAATGTTACAAAGAAAATTGAAAGTATTCCCCCAACCGAAAAAATAAACTTTATTTAATGAACAGCTACTCTACCAGTTCACCAACCCTACAATGATGACAGAGATGACACTGAGATATCTCTTTAGATCCCTATTCTTTTTCTCGTTGATATGGATGATGTGGTCAATCCTGGCAACTGCTGAATGCTTTCTTCTTCTCTGTCCAGACATCGATTTGGCTGCAGACAATACGATGATGCCGGCAACTTTTTCTCTTCATTACCGAACTAAATTTGCACCAAGAAGAAAATGTCTCTTGACATCATCATTTCTCCATGGAGACGTGGTCAAAATCCTGGCAAATACAGTCCAAAAATATCCTGGCAAGTGCACAAGTTGACTAAACTTGCAGTCTTCCTGTTCCACAGAAGCCATGGAGGCCCCTATCTTTAACCTTTCAACTGAAGGTCATTGATGTTACAGAAAAGTTTACTTTACATGCGTCATAGAAGCAGAAGACCATCAGGCAGAAGATCAAGTCCTCTTCGACCCAACTCATCACCACGTCTTTTTCACTGCACTTGTAAGCTCAAATCTCCACAGTTCGAAACATCGCTTCCCTGCTGCCGCCACGAATGGGGGTCGTGAACATCATCAACCACCTTGTGATATCCTGAAATCCAAATCGTCCAGTAAGTATAGCTGCTCAAGGAGTTACACAGCTGGTGGAAACAAACTGTATATACATGGCTTAACTGTGCCAAAATTACAGCTAGTCATTCACTTCAACAACTCTAGAATGAGAGAGACGATACTGAAGCACTATGAGAATTATGTTTTTTTAGAGGTCTACGAAAACTATGTCTATTTACATATATTTTCTCTCTCCATGTGGTCAATCCTGACAAGTACGTGTGGAAAAATCGATTTGACCACTATTAGATACGATGCTGAAAAATTGCAATTATTCAGACCGCTGCATCTAGACCGCAATTTTACCTGTCGCCGTCTCCGATGTGGACTGAACATGCAATTTGCTCCTGTATAGTCAATGAAAACAAAATTGACTATGAAGCATGAGCGGCCCCATAAATATCTGTACTTGCACTTGACTCAGAAAACAGGAGCTGGTTCAGACACCCCAAGCCACCATGCTTGCACTTGCAGTCTTCCTGCTCCTGCTCACAGAAACCACAACAGGTTGGTCCAAGCTTGACACACAAGATCGAGGAGGATGCATCGCCATGGAGAGGGAAGCCCTGCTGTCCATCAAAGCCGGCATCACGGCCGACCCGGAACGCCTCCTCTCGTCATGGAGGGGCCAGGATTGCTGCCGATGGGAGGGCGTCCGGTGCAGCAACATGACCACCAGCCACGTCATCGTGCTCGACCTCCACGCACGGTACATCAGATCTTCCCTGGGAGGCGAGATAAGTTCTAGTCTAGAAGCCCTGGAGCATCTGCAGCACCTGGACCTTAGTGGGAACTACAATCTCACTGGACCTCGAGGCCACCTCCCGGATTTCGTAGGGTCTCTTCATGACCTGCAGTACCTCAACCTTTCTAGGCTGAAGTTTTTCGGCATGGTGCCCCATCAGCTTGGTAACCTCTCAAGGCTGCAGTACCTCGATCTGACACCTTATGGTGATTTGCACTCTGATGATCTCTCATGGTTGCCACAGCTCTCTTTGCTCAAGTATCTTGACATGAGTTCTGTGGACCTTAGTGCGGTGACTGGTTGGGTTGACACGGTGAACACACTGGCCTCTCTTGAGGTGCTCAGGCTATCGATGTGCTCGCTTAACAACACAGGCCACTATGTGCCCCACTCGAACCTCACCCGGCTCAAGATCCTCGACATGTCTGATAATTCCATTGAGATGCAGTTCAACGCTGTTAACTGGGTTTGGGACGCAACCAGCCTCGAATATCTCAACCTTGAATACAACGGTATATATGGCCCATTTCCTACTCGGTTGGGAAATCTGAGCTCACTTCAAGTCCTTCAGCTGAGTGGCAACCATCTAAAGGGAATGATACCGGATACACTGACAAGCCTTTGCAGCCTGAGAGTATTTGAGGTGGCACATAACGATGTTCAAGGGGACATGACAGAGTTCATCCAGAGGTTACCAAAATGTTCAAGGAGTCAGTTGCAGGTGCTGCGCCTAGGCCGCAATAACATCACTGGCTCCTTGTCGGATTGGATCAGCGACATGACTAGCTTGAGCACTCTTGATCTCAGTTTCAACAGCTTACGGGAGCTCTGAGCACTAGCATCAATACTCTTTCAAACCTGATTTACCTGAACCTAGGATACAACCAGATGGATGGGCTCATCACTCAAGATCACTTTTCCAAGCTTACAGGGTTGCAGCAGCTGCATTTATCTGCAAATTCATTTACCGTGGACCTCAACTCTGACTGGACCCCTCCATTCAGATTGCAGTCACTAGGATTGGAATCATGCCATATTGGGCCAGGATTTCCTCGGTGGCTCAATTCACAGGGGAATATCTCCTCCCTTTCCATATCTGATGCCGGCATAGCTGATACTGTGCCTGATTGGTTTTGGGATATAGTTTCAAAGGCTGAACATTTGGACCTCTCAAGCAATAACATCAGTGGCACATTACCAGCTACTCTAGGGCAGATGGGCACATATTTCTTAGATCTAAGCTCAAATCGGTTCAATGGTTCGGTACCCCAGCTACCTCAGAATATAATGTTCTTGGATCTCTCAAGAAACTCCCTGTCAGGGACTCTACCATTAAATGTCAGAACGCCAATATTTGTAGATAGCGTGTTTCTTTTTGACAACAGCTTCACAGGCACTATCCCAGCATCGTTATGCCTAATGACGTCCCTGACATACCTTGACGTTGGAAACAATATGATAACAGGTGAGTTCCCTCGGTGTTCAGAAAATGTGGCATCAAGTTCAACAATGGCCCCACTAACAGACCTTCAACGAATAGTGATTCAAGCTCTGACAAGCCACTGTCTATGTCAATTCGAACTCTGAGACTCGACAACAACAGCCTCTCGGGTGAATTCCCTTTGTTATTGCAGAATTGCCCGAATTATCTTTTATTGATCTTGGGCAAAACAAGTTTTTCGGAATCATACCAGCATGGATTGCACAGAATCTACCAGAACTGAAATTTCTGGCCTCAGGTCCAACATGTTTTCTGGCTACATACCTACCCAGCTTAGAGGACTTCGTCATCTCCAATATTTGGACCTAGCACACAACAACTTCTCAGGCACTATACCTCAGTTCCTGCTAAACATGGATGGTGTGACCAAAACCACAGACTTAAAAACTCAAGATAACCCGCCCAACACTTCCAGCGGCATTGTTGCAGTTGATGCCGGCGAAGATCCTGGTTCATCTCAGTTTTATACAGTTAATAGCATATTTGTAGTCACAAAAGGGCAAGGGCGTGAATATATTGGTAGGTCCATATAATGGTGAGTCTTGATTTGTCCTGCAATCATTTAACTGGAGACATCCCTAGGAGCATAGGTCCGCGGCGGGTTTAGTGAACATGAACCTGTCTCTGAACCAATTGACGGGAAACATTCCAGAGCATTGGTACGATGCGCTCACTGGAATCACTTGACCTCTCCAACAACCAGCTCTCCGGTGAAATCCCCTCAGGCCTATCTGATTGACATCGCTAAGCTATCTGGACTTGTCCTACAACGACTTGTCAGGAAGGATACCGTCCGGGCACCAGCTCGACACGCTCACCCTGACGACCCAGCATCCATGTACACTGGCCTCTGCGGTCCGCCTCTCCTGAAGAGCTGCCCAGGAAATAATACATCAGGAAGCCACTTCACATTAAGCGAAGAAGGATCCGAGACGGTGCCCTTCTGTTTCGGACTAGGCGTGGGTTTCGTGGTTGGCCTCTGGGTGGTGTTTTGTTCCCTTTTGTTCAGGAAAACATGGAGGGCCTCCTATTTCCGTCTTTTGGATGAGCTGTGTGATAAGATGTATGTGCTTGTAGTTGTAAATTGGGCAAGAATGACAGGGAAGGCAACCACCGCAGATTAAGCAAGTTCAACGGCAACCGATGGTGCTAGTATGCACTCCAGTACGATAAACAAGTGTTGGGTTTCTGATTTTTGAAGATTAATTCGACAAGCTATTACTACCTAAATAAATTACTTTGCGCAATTGGGTTCATGCATTTGTATCCTCTCATTTGGTTCATCAGACTCTTTTTTTAAGGGGATTCATCATACTCTTGTTCTGTTTCCAGTAAGCGAAAAGTCTTAACATTTCAACCTGGCGATACCCACCATTTTTCACTATTTTCTGGAACGTGTCAATTTATGATCTCTTTACCGATCTGTGATCGTATAAGTGGCAAACAAGAGCATAAATATGGGGATTGTTTCCTGTGATTTTAGAGTGGCAAAAAAAAGACCTGTTAAATATCACGAGCAGAGGCAGAGTGGAGGCTGGCTCGGGAACCCTAGCTCGGGGGGCGAGTCGACGGAGACCAGTGGCAGTGATGGCGAGGGAGGCGGACCTTGGGGAGCCGGTGAGTCGCCGCCGGCGGCCCTCTCGCCCCGCCCGCGCGCATCTTGTGGACGGCCTCCAGAGCTCCGCATAGCGTGCGGGGCTGCGGGCGCGTTGGCCCTCCGCGGACAACGGCGTCGTTGCCGTCGCCGGCGGCAGATGGCAGCCGGCTTGCCTGGGTCTCGGTGGCTAGCCACTAGCCAGCCTGTGGCGTGGGACGCCATTGCCACGGCATGAGGTGCATAGTAAGGTCGAACTGAATTTTGTTTTCGTTGACATACAAGTCGTCTCAAGTCTCATGACTCAACGGTCGACGCATCGAGTCCGCTCGCGTCTGTCTCGGTCCGCTGGAGCAAAAAACACAGCCCAACGAGGCGACGCAAATGGATCTGTGTCCGTTTTTCTGTCCGTTTTGTGTCCGGCCGACGCATTTCTGACTCAAATTTGGGTCACGTTTGCGTCGGACGGACAGAAAAACACGTCCGTCTGTGTCCTCTCGTCTCCTCCCTGTCCGCGTGATGGCCCATATGTCAGTCAAACAAATCCTCTCTCCCCTCTCCTCCCACCTACCGCACTACTCTCTCCAGAAATCCCCACTGCATTCGCTCCACTCGCCGGAGCCGCGTCGCCGTGGAGAGAGCTCGTGGTGCCGCCGCGTCCACATCCGCTGTCTCCATCGCTCTCTTGCCCCCTCACGGCGAGGATAGCATCGCATCTTCTCCTTCCCTGCACGTCGACAGCCAGGCGGAGGACGCCGGCAGGAGCTCCGCGCGCCATGGCTGCGAGCGCTCCTCCGCCGCGCGGGGAAGCGACGGCAGCGCCAGGAATCGAGCCGTCGCGGCAGCTCACGCAGCTGTAGACCACAGCTGCGAGGATGGATTCTTGGATGGCTTCTTAGATGGATTCTAGCTAGCTCTATCCGTATGCTTGGGCATAGGGGATCTTGCTCCTCCCTGCAAGCTCTGGCCGTGTCCTCCATCTAGTACTAGTTGGCCTCGAAGCAGCCATGGTTGTTTGATTTTGATTGCGTTCTTTTGCTTGTGCTGCTGCTTGCATTTTCTCTACAATTTCTTGGTGTAGTCGTGCTGCTGATTGCGTTCTTTTGATCTCTCTCTTTGCATCGCGTTCGAGCTATGTGCCCTGCTCTTTCCGGCGAACAGAAAGCTGAACTTGGCGCCGCCGGCGACCTCGTCCAGTACCAGTACTACTTCAGCCGCCGGTGTCCGTTTGCGTCGGTATCCACCGTTGGGTGCACCTGCCAAATGAGCTTGTCCGCTCTATGTCCACCCGGCCGGACGGCGACGCAAACGGATAAATCTCGGACAAAATCGGTGTCCGTTTGCGTCGCTCCGTTGGAGACATCCTAAGATTTTCAAATTCAGACAGATTTAGAAAAGTGCGAATCTACTCAAGTTTAATGAAAATTAAAATTTGCACCTTTCTTGTCACACTGTTACATTTTTTTAGTAATTAAAGTTGTAATTTCTAAAATCGACGGACAACTCGCTTAAATGTTAAAAAAGACAAATATATCCATGACAACTCAAAAATCTTATAGTAATATTATTTAAAATTTTAAAAAAGGCTCCCTAGAACTCAGTCTCCATTTGTCCGTACTCAACTAATACAGGAATGACTAAAACCATCCAATAAATAATTACATCAATGCGTGAGAAAATAAGTTAAAATATTGTGCCTCGACCATACCGAGGGGTTCAATGACTTTAAAACTTACACCCCCTTGTCTAAAAAAACCTTACACACCTTCCCTAGTCCAGGAGGGAAAAAGAGTATGATGAGGCTATAGTGTATTAGAATGGACTATTTCTCATACCAAAGAACTTTTTGTGTACTTTAATTCGTCAGAATACCTTTTGACAACCCCCCCCCCCCCCCCCCCCCCCCCCCCCCCTCCCCCCCGAAAAAACAGGAAAATCCTACCTTGCAACCAATGGAACAAAAATCCAGATAATATCTTGGTCACTTTTGTTTCCAATAAGATCAAATTCAAGCGAGGACACATGACCGCACCCTTTGAGTTGACACCCGATCGAATGTGAGAAGTCACATCGATGTACGCCTCGCCGAGTCAAACCAAGTCAAAACACACGTGGGTTTTGCCAAAAATCATAGGTCTCATGGAAAACCCCCATTTTGCTTCCTTTAATAAGAAAAAAAATGATATTTCCTTTCTTAATAACCAACCAAAGCATGTACAAATACTTATTCAACAAAATATTAAAAGATTGTTTTTAATCTACTCCCTCCGATCTAAAAAAACAGTCGCAGCCACTTAACATGTCCATTTTACAAAAAGAACCATGTACATTCAATTATGGCAGCTCCGTCCTTCCTCCCGTGAGCAGCTCCGCCTCGATCCATCTAGATCCCGCGAGCGGAGCTGCCCCGATCCCGCGCTAACCGCTCCTCTCCGGCGCTGCCGTTGCTGCTGCTTTTCTGTTGCGCTGCCGGCCGTAACTGCTGCTCCTCTCCCGCGCTGTCGGCCATTGCTGCTGCTTCTCCACGCTGCTGGCAGTTGCTGCTGCTCCTCCGCTCGGCTGGCCGCCGCAGCTGAGCCGCGGCCGTTGCTGCCGCCGCTCCTCCTCGCTCGGCCGGCCGCCGCAGCTGAGCCGCGCCGTTGCTGCCGCCGCTCCTCCGCTCGGCCGGCCGCCGGCCACCACAGCTGAGCCGTGCTCCTCCGGCCCTGCAGGCTGCAGCTCCTCGTGACCAGCTCGCTCATCCTCCGCGCCGAGCTCAGGAGTACTTGAGGTAGAGGTAGAGCTTGCAGGACAACGCGAGCTCCATGGAGACAAGGAAGAACCAGAGGGTGCTGCACTCCACCTGCAGTGCCAGCGCGCCGCTGCAGACACCTGCGGGCTCGCCGTGCTCATCCAGACATGATTACCAGCAGCGGCTTTGCAGCTCGCCGTGCTCGCCGTCGTGATCTCCAGCAACATCTCTGCAGCTCGTCGCCATGATCTGCAGCAGCAAGCATGGAATAACATCGAGTGCAAGTGAAAAATGAAACGAAAATGAGCCTTTGTGACCAAGTGCAAGATTGGTACTCACAGATCCACATGCTAGACTTCATGAATTCATAAACGACCAGCACACAAATGCAAGATAAAGATGAAAAGGAGATGAGCCTTTGTGACCAAGTGCAAGTTTGGTATTCACAGATGCACATGCTACACTGCATAATTTCCTTATGCAAAGTTGCAAACCATGGAAAAGAAACACATGCTTGGATGATCTCACAAAAAACAAAATATGACCAAATACTATTCAGCAGCCTAGAAACAAAGCCAGTAGTTAACCTCAAACGACCCTAAATTACAGAGAAGATAGTTCCCTAGTCCACAACAACAATGAGATAGTCCTAAATAGAAAGAAGTCTACATAACCCCCACAACTTTCACGTTTTGGACGCTGCACCCCTCAACTCTAAACTAGCACACTTAACCCCCACAAGTCCTCAAAACCAGATAAATGACCCCCCCCCCCCCCCCCCCCCCCCCCCCGACCCTGTTAAGCTGTTTTGGATAGTGGTTTGCCGACGTGGACAGTGGTTTGCTGTGGACGTCTCCGTGCTGAAGCACGTCACGCCGGGTCTGCACGCGGCGGAGCGAGCGCACCCAGCACCGTCGAGTACCTCATGTCCGACGAATTCTCCGGGAAGCTCCTCGCTGTCGAATTGGCCGCCGCCCGTGGCGCCGTGCAACTGGTGCACGAGGGGAGCCCCTTCTCCCGCTCGACTGCGCAGCCGTATTCGCCTTCGTCCGTGCGGATGCGAACTCCCGGCCTCGTCCGTGCTCGCCAGTGCAATCCATCCCCATCGCTCCCCTCAGTCGTGGCCCGCCCCCGTCTCCATGCGCCGTTCCGTGCTTGCCGGTGCGGTCCCGTCGCGCGTCTCTCAGTTGCCTTGCCGTTGCATCCCGCCGCCTGCGTCCTCACCCAGCACGGCGTCCACCTCTCCTGATCTCCTTGTGTCACAGCGCGGCGTCCAACATGCAAAGCTGGCAGCAGCGATTCCATCAAGCATTCAAGCTGCTTGATCGCACAGAACTTATCATGTGTCCAGCGATTTATACGTGAGTACAAGCTAGCTGCTGCATCCATCAAGTTGCCTGCTTGCTTGCTTGTACGTGCATGTGCTGCGAGAGTCAAATCAAGCTAGCTTCCCTACTACGTGCACGTATCACCGGAATACGTGGAGTCGGAACCTACGCCAACACACTGGCCGCACGCCATGGAGCGACATGAAGGATCTTCTTACTGCTGTTCATCAGATCGGGTGCACGCCGCCGTGCTGGAGGTGTCGAGAACACTCAGGATGGCTCTCTAAGACCAAGAACTTCAGGAGACAGCCCAAGTGCCCAACGATTGGTCAACGGAAGCCTAGCTGATAACCCAACGACCGGAAGTTGCAAAACCGCTTGCAAAACAGCTTATCAGGGGTCAAGGGGTCATTTATCTGGTTTTGAAGAGTTGTGGGGGTTAAGCGTGCTAGTTTAGAGTTGAGGGGTGCAGCGTCTAAAACGTGAAAGTTGTGGGGGTTATATAGACTTCTTTCTCCTAAATAAGCATTTATTAAGAACAGGGAACTGGAGAGAAGACCAACTCTAGTTAAACGACTGAGCATAAATAAGCAGATCCAACGCAGTCAAAGTGGCCCTACCCTCATCCCATCCCAGAACTGCATATGAACAGAGGTGAAAACTGAAGAACATCTCCTATTTGTTCATACTTGTCACTGATCAAAGCAGAGTACTAAGAGAAGCAATTGCCATTACCACATGGCAAATGTTGTGCGCTGTCCCAAAAGAGAGTAAAGAAGTTGCATTTTTTAGCAAGAATAGATGTAAGAGGGAGAGAGACCTCGCCTGCAGCAGCAGCTCGGGATGGTGGCCCTCAGCAGCAGAAGCACTGGGGCGTGTCCGGCGGCAGGAGTAGGTGGCCGGAAGCAGCAGAAGCTCGAGTGCATGGTCGCTCGCCAGCAGCTCCAGCCGGACTGCCGGCAGAAGCAGCCGGGGAGGCGAACCACCGGTCGTCCTCCGGACTCCCGACGCAGCGAGCCCCTACCACCGGCCCTGGTTCTCACGCCCGCACCGGAGAGCTCGCTCCCGAAGCGGCGCCGATTTGCCAGGATCTTGGGCGTCTAGGGTTCGCCGTGGTGGCTGCGGATCGGGGGTTCCGCGCCATGGAATCGGTGGAGGAGGAGTAGCGGTGCCTGGTAGGTGGGTCGGCGTCGGGACGAGCCACCGGAGATCGGCCGGCGACGATGGCGGGCGGAAAGGGGATTGGGATTTGGGAGAGGAGGAGGTGGCGTTGTGTTGGGGAGAGAACGTGACGATGCGTACTGTGGGTAAATTTCCAAAAATGTTTGAGGGCATTTTTGCAAACTGTCATCCACGCCCGTTTTTTTCGGATAGGAGGGAGTAGTAGTTTTGTTTTTGGCAAAGTCTGGTTGCCAAAGTAAGCTGGGCCATTTTGGGCAAGAAGGGGCCGAGAGGGAGAAACGGCCCAGTAAGAATGTAGAGGAGGACGCAGGCTAAAATCTCGCAAATTACAACTGAAAAAAAACACTAATCCCCGCGCTAAACCCAGTCGACGGCGGAGGGCCATGGTCGCCGCCGCCCCCGCTTCTCCGATGGAGCTCACCGCGGCCGATGGCCCCGGAGACGAAGACGAGGTGGAGGAGGGGAAGGACCAGTGTCGTATCTGCCGCCCCCTGCGCCACCCGTGCGGCTGCCGCGGCAGCATACGCTTCGTCCACGACGACTGCCAGCTCCGGTGGCTCGCCACCCGCGACAAAAAACGATGCGAGGTACGTCCCGTCGCCGCATAGGGTTTTTGTTTCCCCTGTCTCGGCGTCCGTATCCGACTGTCGATGTGGTTGTGCGTGCTCAATTTCTTAGATTCATCCCGTTCACTGCTAAATTTCGGTCCCATGTACCACGAGATGTCTCTGTGGATGTAATGCTGCGCGCTTAGTGCACGTTTACCAACGATTCCTCACTGAAAATGCCCTCTGTCGGCTTCTAGCTTAGCCCTGCATTTCTTCACTCAGGCAGAAGTAAAAACCAACCTTTCTCCATGTAGTCGATCATTCTTGGTTCACGGGCATTCCGGAACAACAGGAATTAGTGCATGTTTTTTAAGGAATTGAGCCTATCCTCAATCCATGTGCAGAAGTATTTTCAAAAGTAATAGCTTTTGACATGGTCAACCATAGGTCATCAGGAAAGCATGTTCTGACTCCCAGTCTTGCATATTTTGGCTATGTCTTGTACTTTTCACCCTATCTTTTACCTTGTACACTGTAACAAAACCAAAATATTAAGTAGTATATTGTTTGCAGTCAAAAATGTCCCTTTGTTCGCTGCTAGTTACAGTCTCATGCACCACTATCTGTTTATGCCATGTGATTTTGTGTGCTTACTTCACGTTTACCACATCATCTAGCTTAGCCTTGCATTGCTTCACTGAGGCAGAGATTGAACAAAGCTTTCTCCATGGGGTCATTCTTGGTTCTTGGGCCCTCTGAAATTCCAGGAATGCATAGAATTTTCAAGTAATTTAACCTAACCTCTATCAATGCGCAGAAGTATTTTTCAGTAGGAACTTGCCATGGTTGACAATATGGCCACCAGGAAAGCGTATTTTGACTTCCAGTCTTGGATAGCTAGTTTCATTTGGGCTCTGTATTGTACTTCTTCGCTCTCTTTTTTTCTCTTGTACATTTTAACAAAAACAAGTACATGTAGCGGAATGATACAGTTTGCCGTAAAATAGTCACCTTTTACAACCCCAGTTACTAAAAGATGCCATGTAATTTTGTGTGCCGAACTTTTATGAATAGCAATGGCCATGATTCCTTGCTTAAAAAGTCTCATTTTGCAATGACACAAGTCTTTCTATATGTTTTCAGTGTAAATACGTTCAACATCATATGTGCCACTAGTGATCATTTTCATTATCTTGCTTTGTTTGGGGCACACTTAATTTATTTTCTTGCCAATCTTGTTTAGATTCATGTATTGTTTAAGTAACTTCAACCTCAGTTGCTGAAAGATTTCATGTGATCATTTCAGCTCTGCAACTGCAGCATTTCCACCCAACCTCTCTACGCTGCAGATGCCCCTTTGAGGCTGCCTGTTTCTGAATTCATGGCGGGTTTCTTTGACAAGCTCATGGGTCTGCTGCTTCCCCTCATCTTCGCCATCCCAGAATTCGTCATTGACCTCACCACCTTCGTGGCATGGTGTTTCGCACTTGCCAGGTCATTTGCTCAACTGCGTTATCTGCTGTCCCTCTACCACTCTACTGTCTGTGTCCTTGCTTCAAGTCTGATCTTCGTTATAAGGGCGCCCGGTATATTCCTCAGAGGGGTTGTAGGCTTTATACCGTTTGCCAATGTCTTTCTTAATGTCCTCAATGCAACAATACTACACCCATTGTTCTTGGCATGGTCACTTGACATATGCAGTTCTAAAATGTTTGGTGCAACAATGTCCGAAAGCTTCAAAAGTTTGTTTGCTTCATCTTTTGCTTCAACCGTTCTTCATTGGTTTATTGGATGCATGTTTGACCATCTGCGCCGTAGACTGTTCAGGTTTCTTTACAAGGTGCGTATCAATGTATCATAGCGTATCTGTGCCTCACCATTTCAACAGTGTATGTAGGATACAGTTCAGGATATAATGTGTTGTATTTTGATGTGGTAGATATTGAGGCCAGAAGCTGACATTCCCTTTGTCCGGTATAACGTCCGCGAACCATTCTACAAATTTTATTTCAAGAAGCTTTGTGGTCTTTTTGTTGGCATTATCTCTATGGCTATGGTTATTCTTCTGCCTATTCAAATTGCTAGCCGACTGGCACCAGAGTTGTTCCCATTAGATATCACGTAAGTATTCAGTTTTTGTTTCATCTGATGTATTGGCCAGTTCTTGATGACTCAACACTTCGTTTTAATGTTTTTATCTGTAGCTACTTCAGTTGTCCTGCAAGCGGCACATCATTTTGGCAAGCAACACGAAACTATGTGGATTCAGTTTCTTGTGGTCTTCTTCTGAGGTTTCTCATTGACAATACTAATACAGTCATATATCTCGAGTGGCTGTTGAAGACTTTGGCATTTGACACATGGTGCTTAAGGTACTCCTTGTATTTTCTGTTGTCTTTTTATGCTCTGCAGATCATATGGTAAAGAGCAAATTGCACCATAGTTAAAATTTGAATACGTGCCGAGGTGGTTAAAGTAGGCCCCAGAACAGACAGATTTTATATTTAGAATATTGGATTCTTTAATTTGTGTAAGTGGATCAGGTGAGATCCAAAGAAACTTTTGCAGTCTCACATGACTTCTATATCAGCACTATGGATCATGTGAAAAGGCTCTTTAAGAAACAAATGATGCTTAGCGTTGTTGGATCCTTGGTACTTTGACAATCTTGCTCTGAAATGTAAATAGAAACTGTGGTGGCGAGAGCACTGTGTGACAGCAATTAACTATTAAAATTGGAATAACTAAGTTAATAATGCAATTTTTTCTAGTTAGGACTGGAAAGAGATATATTTATTTAGTTAGCCAAGAAATAGTAAGATAAGGATATGGTTTGTTAGGGATGCAAAAATCCTGTTCCTAGGGATCAAGTCAAGTCTGAATAATGCAGCAGATGCCCTATAACCTATCTCCGGACCTTAAACAATAGCTCATATGTTATTTTTTTTCGATACTCGTCGTTGCTTGGCTATACTTGTCTGTTTATTTATTGTTTTACCATTCAATGAATTAAATGGGCTGCAAACAGAGAGGTGTCACTCGCACAAATTTTGAGTAGATACTCACCACCCTGTACATTGTACCAGGAGATCAGTTGCAGTTCATACAATCCTAAGTGTGGTGATTGCATGGTTGACTGTTGTGATATTCAATTCGTCTGTGCTCATTTTTCCAATCTCAATTGGGCGTGCCTTGTTGGTTGCCATCACTCGGCTGCCACTAGCAGATGGACTGAAATCCAATGGTAATGTTTGTTCAGATATGGTCATTTGGATTGTCAGGCTTCCTTTGGAACAAAGGATATATTTTAATCTTGGTTTGGCTTAATTGTCGATATTTTCTCTTAGATCTGCTTGCTTTGGCTGTTGGATATGGCATCGTATCAACTATTATTGCTGGCTCTAGAGATTCATTTGCCTACATGACCTCTGGCCGAACACACCTTGTAGCTTTGAGTCGCTCTCTGATTGTGTTCTTATGGGTGAGCAATTTACTTCAGGTGGTGTCCTTCATAAGTTTCTACTTTATGCTATATATAGTTGAATAACTTAACACTGTCTGCTCTCAGTTTGTGGTTGTTCCCTTCCTGATTGGGCTGCTGGTTGATTTATCACTAATATCACCATTCACTGGGCCTGATGATGGAGTTCCAGCTCTGGACCTTTTCTACTATTGGACCATGGGGAGTCTATTTCTGAGAATCTGGGTGAAGATGGTGAGTTGCAACTTTACTTGTCGTTTTCGATATCTTAACATATACTGTTATCATGCGTGTACGAAGCTTGACATATCTCAATGATAAAGTAGATACCAAAAGGAACACATTCATATTTTTATCTGTAGGCACATTTCATTCCCAAAGTAGAATCTGTATTTGCCACACCACACTCATAGGGTAGCATGCAGCTGGTTCCCAAACCATCCTCGTTAGGTTATAGTTGGGTCGACGTAGGAAAATATTTAACTTTCCAGATTTTTGTCTTGAAGGTTCAGCGGACAAGGGTCACACCTTTCTTGGTCTATTTCATTGACGAAAGGTGGGGTCCGAAGCTTATGCAGGCAAAGGTGGACTGGATTTCAGGGCTCACACCAATGTGGTGGTTCTTTCCAGATGTATGCATCCCTATCGCCACAAAGCTACTTGCTGCTCTGGGTGTTCCATATGTGCTTGCCAAGACTGTCTTCCCAAGATTTTGCTACTCAATTGCCGTGAACTCTTTTGTGTACCGCTACGCATGGTTGGGCATCATCGGCTTATGTGCACTCTGTTATCTTGCCAAGGTGTTCTGCGCCAAGCTCCACGACTCGATCAGGGATGATCGCTACATCATTGGCCAGAGGTTGGAAGACGTCGCTGACAGTAGCTGAAGACTCTTCGCTGACAACTCTTACCTCCAGTAGTTGACCTGGTGACATTGCCGCTAGCGCGCAAACGTGAAGGAACATATAGCTCACTTTTGCTGACTGTAGGAAGGATTCGGATGATGCAAATTTCTGACCAAACTTGTAAATATGGGTGCAGTTTTCCATGGGGAGGTTTTTGGAAATATTACAGTACTTTCATACTGCTTGATTTATTGATTTTCCAAAAAAAAATGGGAGTTGGTGTCGGTCAGTTTGATATTAACGCTCGTTTTTTTTTTTTTTTTGAGAAGAGATATTGAATTTTTGACGCATGAGACCACTTGATCCAATGAAATGTCAAAAAGGACCACCTCCAAGTCAAAATGGCAGAAGTACCATGGCGGCTTCCTGGTCAAGCGACACGTGGCAAAGGCCGCCATCGCCGACGGCGGCCTCCTACAAAGGCCGCCGTCGCATCTGCCACGTGTCGCTTGGCCAGAGGCCGCCACGGTATTTTTGCCAATTTGATTGAGAGGTGGTCCTTTCTAACATTTCACTCACCCAAGTGGTCTCTTGTGTCAAAAATTCGAGATATTAACGCTCGTTTGTGAGCCAGCGCTTTTTTGATAGTTGTACATTTATGCCATTTTTCGTATGGCATCCTTGGGATTGTTGTATGCTCAACCGCTGGCAAGGATAGTCTAGGGGAGAAACCAGATGCTTATTTGGGTTGCCTTTAACATGGTTCACTTCTTCACTTTTTTTTTAATTGAAAAGTAATGCCGCAATTTCTCTCAATAATTTTTGGTTCCAGATCGATACAATTTGTCAGTGGTTCAGCAACTGAACAAAGTTTCTTATGCCACTCGGATAATCATTTTTATGCTAATATGGATGAAAAATGTTCATATGTGTAACAAAAGTCCATGTATTTCGGAAACTTATTTGCGTTTAGTAAAAAAAAGAAGAGGATCACATAACTTAGACAAGGCTAGATTTATTGGTGCTAATACTTTTACAAAATTATAATATATAAGAATACCTATTATTGATGACTGACAGATCGCATGAAAAAGCAAACTAAGGAAAATACGTACATAGTGAGAACAAAAATAATTAAAATAATAAGTAAAACTGGAAAGTAGAGCAGACATGACCAAAATAAATAAATGAAAACAGAAAAGGCAAAAGAAACAGAGGAAAGCAAAACGTGGAGCCTTCTTGGGCAGGGCCAAGCTGGTTGGGTGAGAATATTAATTCTGTGGGACGGCCCAACCTCGTGCTGCTTCGAACTGCTTCTCCTAAACCCACGGTGCTTCTCTCGCTCGCCGATGGCCGCCGTCGACGTCTCCGACGAGGCGATGATCTCCACGGAGGAACGCTTCGGAGACGAAGATGATGTGGTGTAGGAGGAGTGCCGCATCTGCCGCCTGCCCGCCGAGCCGGCACGCCCGCTGCGCCGCCCGTGCGCCTGCCGCGGCAGCATCAGGTTCGTCCACGACAACTGCCAGCTCCAGTGGATCGCAACCCGACACCAGCAACGATGCGAGGTATATATCTCTCATCGTCCACGGCCTGGGGTTACTCATGTCCGGCAGTCCGCTGTGAACGATGAGATCCCATTCAGTCCCATTTACCTGTCGATCTGGGTCACACTTGCCACTAGAACACTAGATCATGTGATGCCATGCCATGTGTGTTTGAAGCACGCTTAATTTCTCTTTTCCAGTCTATTTTAGACCCATCTTGTTTACTAACTTCAATCCCAATTGACATTTTCGTGCTTAGCGTCGCCAATTATAATGGGCATGCTTTGCAATGTGGCGCATTCTCGTCATATTTTTATGTGGTTGCGCTTAATTCCTTTTTTCTGTTCCATTCTGATGCGATGCTGATGTGCACGATCATTTTCGAATCATTTCAGGTGTGCAAGCGCGACATCTCCATCAGACTTATCTACGCGACTACGCCGCGGATGCCCCATCAAGGCTGCCCCTTTATGAGTTCATGGTGGGCTTGCCGGACAAGCTCATCGGTCTGGTGCTCGCCCTCGCCTTCATTGTCTGCGCCGTGCCAGAATTTGTCGTCCACCTCACCCATCTTTGGGCATGGCGCCTCACGTTCGCCAGTTCCTTTGGTCAATTGCATTATCTGCTCTCCCTCCGTGTGTCTACTGCCTCGGTGCTCGCTTTATTTTCCATCTTGGTTGGATTTGAGCATTGGATCAAGCCTTTTGATGTAGCTCCAATTGCACGCTGGGTTGCACGCATACAAACTCGGTTCGGAGGATTTGAAGTCATTGCGCTATATACTGTTGAAGTGTTCATGATGGTATGGTCGGTGCTTCTGAACCAATTTAATTTTCTTTGTCTACTACTTTTTTATGCTACAGTGAATTCAACTATCATTATAGGTTCTATTCTGTAGTAAACTACTATTTGTGCATCTCTGTTCTGGGATTGGAGCAGCATTTAGCATATCTTGTCATGGTTTTGTTAATTGTTCAGAGTTGGTCACACTTTAGTATGGCTCCTGTTTAAAGTGTATCACCCTTGATTTGACAACATAATAACCAGAAATAGTGCCAAAACTAAAATAGTGATTTCCTTATGCTTGTCAAGGTTTTCGGGAAAAAATTATAACAATATGCTTGTCTAATCAGGTGATAATATTTGACATGGGCCTTGCTTGTATTTTGGGTTTTCTCCCGTTCACACTCGGAAGGATAATCCTATGGTGCTGGTGCATATCATGTTCCGGTCTTTTTTTTTTATAACACAGACGAATTGTATTCAAAAGATCAGAAATACAAGCGAAGAATACAACCCGAAGGCTAAGGAAGCCCTCATGTCTAACACTTTAACAAATACAACCCCGACAAAGGAAAGAATAACACTGAAGTCCCTCGGAGTCGTCTTCTTCGTCTTCATCCATCCGCCGCCTGACTCCGCTGCCGCCGAAGCAAAACGGAAGGAGCCAATCCATGGAGTGGAGAAGACCCGTCGCAGCATCTGCTTTATCGAACCTCTGGATTTGATGCCCAAAAGAACGTAGACGTCGTTGCCGTTGTTGATCGTCGGCCAGGGCGGAGCCCCGCTCTTCTCCATCCTCGGTTCCCTTTGTGCCACCGGAACCGCTCACCAACCCAGCACCTGCACCAAAAACTTCCATAGCCCTTCTCCATCACGGCACCTCACGAACTCAACATCGGCACTGGAGAAGATGCCGATGCGACGGCGACGAGCTCGAAGGACGGGAACCCCAACGCGCGCAGTCGGCGACGCCGCCTTGTCAACCGCCCGCACGGGGTAACAGAGCTCCACTACCTCCCCGGCGAGAACACCGGACCGGAGAAAGGAGGGGGAGACTTTATTCTTCCATGCCGTCGCCCTCCACTCCGGCCAGAGAGCCACGGCGAAGCACAGAACAAGTAAAAAACCTATACTAAACTACTCACCGGCCGAGATCCAGAGCTTCCCCCCACCTCGCGACGCCTCGGCGGCGCCGGAGGCGGAGGGAAGCAGAGGATTCGCCGGCGAAACCCTAAATCGCCGCTTTTCCACTTCTGGTACTGTAGCACGGGAGGGGAACGAAAAGGGGAGAGGTATGTGTGCACTATCATGTTCCGGTCTGTGCAATGGGGATGAAGTCAACTCCTATACATCAACAGTTTATATCCTTCTCGTTGGATATGGGTTTATTTTTTCTGTCAGTGCATTTTCTGCTGTGTTGAAATCTTTTGGCCAATACTTGAGAGGGGAGCGCCTTAAAGTTGCAATTTCCATTAGAAGGTTTCCTGGTTTAATCCTCCCAGCGATCCTAGTGTTTATCAATTTTGCCAATTTTTGTCTTAAATTACTGACCGCGGCTTCATACCCGTTGTTTTATGGCTGGTCACTTGATATATGGCTTCAAAAATGGTTGGTGCAACAATGTATCAAAGGTTCAAACTCCTGTTTGTTTCGCCTTTTGCTTCAATCGCTCTTCATTGGCTTGTTGGACATACATTTTCGTATCTACATGGCAGATTGTTCGTACTTCATCACAAGGTATTCATCATATTATATATATGTCCTCATCATGTCAATAATACATTTAATATCTCAGCTCAGGGATATAATGGGTATTTTATTTTGTTCGGAGTAGATATTGAGACCCGGAGTTGCCATCCCCCCTGACTATACCAGTGCCGAACCATTCTACAAAGTCTATTTCAAGAATTGTGTTCTGGTTGAGATTGCCTTTGTGCCTGCGGTCATTTTTGTTTCCATCCAAATTGTTGACCGATTGGCACCAGAGTTGTTCCCATTAGATGTCAGGTAAGTATTCAGATTTGTTTTCTCTGATATATTGGGCAGATTTTCAAGGACTCAACACTTTTAGTTTAATGTCTGTGTGAATCGTAGCTACTTTGGTCATCCAGCTAAGGACTTATATTTTTGGCAAGCACCACGAACCTATGCCGATTCACTTTGCCGTGCTCTTCTTCTGAGATTTCTCATGGCCGAAACTGATATGCTCATATACATTGGGTGGCTAGCGAAGAAGGTAACTCGGTATTCATTTGCCACTAATGTAGTGTTGGCGTGGTTGGCTCTTGTGATATTCAATTCAGTTGTGCTTATTTTTCCAATCTCGATCGGGCGTTCCTTGTTGCTAGCCATCACCAGGCTGCTGCCAATAGCATCTGGGTTAAAAGCCAACGGTAAGGATTATTCAGAGATTGTTATTGACCGGTTGACTTCCTTCGCAAACAAAGCATGATTTTTTTTGGCTTACTTGTTGATTTTTTGTTCTCTTAGATCTGCTTGCTTTTCTCGTTGGATTTAGCATCATATCAACTATTATTGCCGCGGCTAGAGATTCATTTGCCTATATGACTTGTGGGAGAGGACAACTTGTAGCTTTGAATCGATGTCTGGTTAATTTCTTATCGGTGAGCAACTTTACTTGAGGTGGATTCTTTTGTATTGTCCCTATTGTATGGTAGTATTAAATAACTTAAAAGTTTTATACTCTCAGAATGTCATCGTTGCTTTCCTGATGGGGTTGCTGGCTGATTTATTACTAATACCGCTACTCCCAGCTGGGCCTGATGACGACACTCCAGTTTTCTACATTTGGTGCATGGGGTATGTAATTCTGAGAGCCTGGGTGAAGCTGGTGAGTTGTAACTTTTCTTGTTGCCTTATATTCCCTTAACTTACATACTGCTCATGTACTTAGTATAATTAGACTAAGAATAATTTACTACATGGAAGGTTCCTAAACCTAAACTACCATCACTTGCTTATAATAGTTTGGTCGAAAATAGGAAAGACAGTTAACTTTCCAGTTTTTTTTGTCTCAAAGGTTCATCAGACAAGGCCCACACCTTTCCTTGCCTATTTCATTGATGAAAGGTGGGGCCTGAAGATTATTCGATACAGTGTGGATTATCATTCAGGGGAGATTTCACTGTGGTTGTTCTTTCAAGATATGTTCATGCCTATGGCCACAAAACTACTCGCTGCTATTGGTATTCCTTATGTGCTTGCCAAGGACATATTCCCAAGATTTGGCCACTCCGATGCGGTGAACTCGGTGGCGTACAGCTTCGCATGGTTGGGCATCCTTGGCTTCTGTGCACTCTGCTATCTTTCCAAGGTGTTCTGCGTCGAACTCCATGCTTCGATCAGGGACGATCGCTACGTTATCGGTAGGAGCGTTGTTGACAAACTTGACGAATCTGTGGTATTAACGGTTAGCACACAAACATGAACGAATAAGGTCATGTAACTGAGAGCAAGGATGCAGATGAGATAATGCCAGGCAGATAAACATGGATGGCGTCTTGCATAGAATTGTGTCATCTCTAAGTTCATTGTTGAACTAGCATTTGTGATTGTTGCTACTTCTGTTTCCGAAAAATATCAGCATTGTTGAAAGGTGAAATAAGTCTGGATTTATTTTCAGCACGTATATAGCTATGTCCTACAAGTATACATTCATTTGCGAGTCTGAGTGAGTGAGTGTACTGCGCATCATTCTTCTCTTTTTCTTATGCTACAAGGAAGAGTAGAACAGCATGAGAGGAGATTGCATGCTCCCGGTCTCCCATGATCCTGATAGTTTAAAAAATCAAATTAAATATTTATGAGTTTCATTTTTTTAAACAATTCCGGATGTAGCTAATGGTCCATTCCACAATCGTACAAAAACTAATTTCAGATACTTTGTATTCTAGACTCCACAAAAATAACAAAAGTGTGTCTGAATATGCATATTTTCCAATCTCTATCAGATTTTGTCATTTTTGTGTAGCTTATAATTTAAATATTTGAAGATTATTTTTACACTATTGACCACAGCTGAGATTTCTTTTCAAAAAAAGTTGAAACTCCTAAATTAGTTTTTCTCAAAAAAAAAATTAAAAAAAATGCCTAGATCAGTGGTGCTGGGGAGTCCAAAGACACTTTTCAAGAAGAACACTGTATTTTAATAATATGTTGCTGATACTTTTAATCCAGTCACAGTATAGGCTCCATGTGCACGGCACGCAAGTAACATATTGTAGGACTTTGAGGGAATAAATGACACAAAACCACCACTGTTGGAGTATCCTCTAATTTTGTCTCAAGAAGAACCATAAAATCTAATGGGTAGGGGATGGGCTGGGCCTCCATTCACGTGTACGATGCCCGTGGCCGTCAGGCCCAACAGTATCGATTCCCCTGGCCCACGGAGGCACGGACCCGCCACCACGAGACAGCGGCAGCGACCAGCGACCAGCGAGACTTCCGATCAAATCGCCATCTCCTCCTCCTAGAATTCCCAACCCCAACCACCACCACTCCCCTCGTCGTCGCCGTCGCCGTCGCCGTCGAGCCACCGCAGGCAGAGGCAAGCGCGGCGCGATGGAAGGCGGGGACGCGAGCGGCAGCGCCGGTGCCTCGGAGGGGCAGGAGCAGAAGCGGGCGGCGGCGGCGGCCTACGACTACGAGGGGGACGCGCGCTGGGCCGACTACTGGTCCAACGTCCTCGTCCCGCCCCACCTCGCCGCCAAGCCCGACGTCCTTGCCCACTTCAAACGCAAGTTCTACCAGCGATACGTCGTGAGTAGCCCTCTTCCCGCACTCCCCGATTCATCTCTCGCCGTAGCTAGGATCCGACCAACTGGTGCCTTCAAGGCTGTCGGCATCGGAGACCCGCATCTGCCTGCAGCCCAATTATGCGCCTGGAGAAAGCTGATCGCGATCTGTTCGTGTTTGCTTGTTTTCGAACCGGGTAGCGTTCTGTGTTGCTACTCAGGTGGTGCTGCCACTCTGTCCTACAACCATCAGATGCTCCTTGAGCTCTAGCTCCTTGGATCTCGAATCGTTTTGTCAGCTTGAAAATCATGCGACTGTCTGGGAAGAGGAGATTTACTCCTCCTTTCACTCGTTCCTGCTGTGCTTGCTCTGCTGCTTAATTGGTTCCGTGTAGTAGCTAGCTAGGATCGGACACGCTTGCTCTATGGAGCCTGCTTTAGAAAATGATAAAAGCAAGTTTGCCACTCGAATTTGGTCATTTCTGAGTTAGTGCCCATGAGTCGTATCTGGCAGAGCATGACGAACGTCTAAAGCAGTTTGGTTTGCTTTCTTGACTTGGTAGGATCGTGATTTGGTGGTTGAGCCAATGTCATCCATTGGTTCCACTCTGCCGAGCAGGCCAGACGTAAGGTCTTCACCTCCAGCATCCAGTGAGGGTGTTAGGGCTCGCAGTTCAGGTATAATATATACTGTAATTCTACTATCCATAACATGTGCAAGTTTCATGCACTGTGTCTGACAGCTGAGTTTGTGGCATGTGTAGGTTCTAGTTCCAGATCAGCTGCCTCACCACCACCAGCACAACAGACAGACAGGGCTGCAAACCCATTACGTTTTGATGCACGGACTATACATTTCTCTATAAATGCCTTGGTAAGGATCAAGTCACCTCTTTCTGCAGTGTAGGACTGCGTAATTGTGTAATATTTGTTGGAAGAAGTAAGTTTATTGGTTCCATTTGCTCGTATAATCACGGCGAACCTTGTTGACTACCTGGCATTACATAGTCTTTTCCTTATCTATAACTGTATTCTGCATTGGAAAACTATCTCTTGTAATGCCATCACAACGGTTTCTTTTAGACGATTGCTCATGCTTCCCTTGTTCTGACCATTATCTATTGCTTTGGCAGTTTGTAGTTTATTCTTGAGCATGGCATACTTGAACTTCTTTATCCCAGGTTCTGGTTGTTGCTGGTCTGGGAATGCTTCCTATTCTGCCAAAACATCTTGCAGACAGAGCTTGCAAGCTTTCGTTGCTGGGAACAGTCCTCTCCTCAGGATATTCTTTATACAGTACTTATGGGGTAAATACCTGCCTACTGAACCTTGAATGGTTCATCTTATTTTGGTTGTGTTTTTTTCCCTGACGACTCTGTCGATCTAATTCTGTTTTTCTCTGCTTGAAGAGGCCAAGAGCGTTAAACATGCCTGCAATTCAGGGTTGGTTGCAGTCGGTACTTGGAGCCAAGGATTTTATCCATTTGATGTTCTCTCTTTTGCTCGTCACATCTCAACTGCATTTAAAAAGTAAGATACAGTTTTCTCTCTGTGTTGCTAACATCTCAACTGCATTTGATGTTCTCTGTGTTATGCTTTTACATATGTTTACAAGTTCTGATTTCCCTTTTTTCATAGTTGCTGCATTACCTGTGTTCTGCTGGGCACTTGATCATGTTGCCAGATTCCTAAGGCGTAATTTTGCCCACTCGTCTTTCTACAGGTAAAATATTTGTTGAGTTATCTCCGGATTCATTATTTTCTTACCTCGGCTGGCCTGTGGTTAATATTTTCTTTCTGTTATCTTATTATTAAGAGGATACTTGGAAGAGCCTTGTCTCTGGGTGGAGACAAATAATACCACACTCAGCCTGCTTAGCTCAAATGCCGAACTTGCGTTGGGGTTTCTTCTGATCATATCATTGTTCTCGTACGTTGCTCGAACTTTCCTCTGAAGCTGTGAAAACTTGATTTCTCCGTAGTAGTAATATCTTATGAGTTGCCCCTTGTTATCTTGCAGGTGGCGACGCAACATAGTTCAGACATTCATGTACTGGAATGTAAGTTATCTTCTGCACATCTGGTCTTACATATTTTCTCTCATTGCTTCTGTGCATTAAAACATTCGATCTGATTTTTAGCTGCATGCTATGAAGACCATAATATAGTGTACACTTACGACCATCAATCTTTTTTTGTATTGTACGACCATCAAACTCTTGCTAGCACTTGCCTCAACTGTTGCACCTTTGTTATGCTAAACATAATTGCTTTCACTGAATTATTATTACTACTTACTGGTTGTTTCTCCTGGCTTGCTTGTCTGCTACATATTCAGGTGTTAAAGATGATGTACCGTGCGCCTGCAACATTGAGCTACCACCAGAGCGCGTGGGCAAAAATCGGGCGGACCGTCAACCCATACATCCAGCGCTACGCCCCGTTCCTCGACACGCCCATCTCCGCGGTCCAGCGGTGGTGGCTCAGGTAGCGAGGACGAATATCTCGATCTCGGGGGGCAGAAGAAAACAACATATCAGTTGCATATTGACCTGCCCCAGTGGGCAGTTGTTTTGAATCTTAGTCAGAACTCGAATGATAGCACCCAGCAGCTTCTGACGCATGCGCGCATGTAATTTTCACGTTCCATCGGTAAACTTGACAGTGAGATGATTGCTAGACTTTAACAGTGTTTCTTTGTACCCATGCTGTGCTGAACTCCGGAAGGTACCCGTGGAGTACCTTGAATTAAGCACAATGCCGCTGAGTTAGTATCTGATGCTGCCCTAACTTGCTCATTTGTGTTCAGTGCTTTATGCTTTGTGGATAGCGTTATTGTCTAGCTGAGACATCGCTATGAAACACCGGCGGAATTTTCCACTGTATGTCATGGCCTTGTTTAGTTGTATTTTAGGGGATGGGAGGGGATTATCCCCATCCCGGAAAATCTCCACTAGTTTGTTTGCTTCTAGTGTATTTCAAGGGATGAGAGGGTATAATCCCCAAATAGCCCCTATCAACACTCTCATTTTTGCCTAACACAAGAACTAGTAAGAGCATCTCCAACAGGCGCGCAACGCGCCGGTGCTGTATAATTTTTTTGCAGCGCCAAAATCGACGTTTGACGCGCCGCGCGCAGTTTTCGCTTTAGCATGCGCGCTATAATTTAGCGCGTCGATGCCGCGCTTCACCAGGCGCGCTAGAATGCAGCGCGCGAGCTCAGCGGGGCAGCAATATGTGATAAAGGAAATATGACATATGAAATGAAACAATCTTCAACCATAAATTATGATGAACAAAATAGCATACTTCAAATTGATGGCATAGTTCAACTTCATCAAATTACAACCAAGTTCACCACAAAATAGTT
The DNA here is from genome assembly GCA_947311845.1 of Poa pratensis. Lineage (NCBI taxonomy): Eukaryota > Viridiplantae > Streptophyta > Magnoliopsida > Poales > Poaceae > Poa > Poa pratensis. The sequence goes on from CAMZMU010000035.1 coordinate 37,486,032, forward strand.
CACACAAACACGTGAAGCATGATCAAATTAAACATGATCAAATGAAACATCATGCTTCATTTTGTTCCTCCTCTTCCTCTTCCTTTTCATCAAGATCTTCAAGAGCTCCATCGACTCCATCATCGAGTCGGACGGTGTTCCCAGTCTCCAAGAGCACCATCCGAAGAAACGGGAGGCACAACGGAACCATTGCCTCCCATGCCAACCGGTGGTGCACTCATGGCACCAATGCCTCCATATGCTCACATGCCTCCCAAGAGAGAACCAAAAGTCATGCCTCCTCCCATGCCTCCCATGGTAGCACCAACACCTCCTCCCATGACTCCCATAGAAGTAGCAAAGCCTCCATAGCCTCCTCCCATGCCTCCCATGCCTCCCATGGATGTACCAACACCTCCATAGCCTCCTCCCATGCCTCCCATGGAAGCACCAACCCCTCCCATGCCTCCCATGGAAGCACCAACACCTCCATAACTTCCCATGGTAGCACCAACCCCTCCAACACAAGGAAATGCCGCTTACCCTATCAATCTCATTTGTTCCACTTGGGTTTAGGGCATCCACTGCCGTCATTGCCGCCGTCCACCTTTGACATTCCGAGTTTGTCAAGGACCACCGAGACCGAAGAGACCTATTGCTAGGTACGGTCTACATCAATGTTGATGCAGCGCTGTTTATTTCTACTCGACGCATGGGAATCGGTGTCGTGATCAGGGACCACAGAGGAACCCGCTTGGCTACGTGCAGCGAGCATCTTACTGAGTGAGGTCACGGCACCAGAACTAGCTGAAGCCTTGGCAGTGCGCCGGGCAATGGCCCTTGCTCGGGATGAAGGTTTTGGTCACATTATTCTGGCAACAGATTGTCTCTCGGTGGCCCCGTACGGCGTAACAAACAGTAGCTTGATTTCACTGAATGCTTTTGTGCAACAGATAGATAGCTGAGCAAGCAATCCTCCCCTGAACTGTCTCACAAAATACGACTGAGCAGGGCTAGAGACCCCTAGTCTATAAGAGAAGAGTAGGTGAGAAATGTGCATTTGGGTAAGAAAGAAGTCAAACATGGATGACATTTTTGGATTCTAAGAAAATACTGCTAGGAAAGCAGAAGTCTTAAGCCATATTACCTCAATAAAAAGGCTAATCTGGTTGAGTTGAAAGGCCAAGATCTTAGAACGGTCGTCTCAGGTTGTCGTAGACCCAGCTATTGTGTGTGTTGTAGTACATCATCATCCTATCCCAATATGCGCTTAGTGATTGGTCCGTCGCAATGGCGGCATCCAAAGACACATTCAACCATGTGTTGCATATCAAAACATCATCTTGGACAGTGTAGTTAGCCATCCTTCCTCTTGGCACCTCCATCAAACCCTCACCTTCGTCATCCATGTCTTCATACTCGTGATCGTTCTCATGTACTTCATTGGTTTGAGACCAATGAGAACTTTGAGAGAAATCATCATTGTTGGGACTACAAAGGAATGAGGACTATTCAACTAAAACATCTTTGCACATTTGTTTACAATGAACAAAAAAAAAAGGAAAATCATACTTGGGCATTCCGTCGAACACGTCGGTGGCATCGGCGCCCGCGTCGGCTCCCGGCGCAAAGAACGCCGTGTGCCCATCGGCGGGCGGCGCAACGAACGGTGGCGGCGGAGGCGGAGGAGGCGGAGGAGCAAGCGCACCTTCCGGGACGGCCGTCGATTGCTTCGCGCGCTTGGGCGCAGCCACCTTCCTCCCCTTGGCCGCCGCCGCCGGAGGTCGCTTGGTGACGGCTTTGCGCGGCTTCGCAGCCGGCGGAGCGCCGACGGGGTTCGCCCGTGGCGGCATGAAGAGCCCGCGTGCGATTCCGACGGCCGGAGTTGGTGCGGCGCCGCCGGTGGAGGGGGTCAATCCAGCGCTAGGGTTTGCGGCGGCGCCGACGATCGAGGCGTCGCGGCTGTAGGGAGGGGTCGGTGGAATGTCCGAGCGGCCGTCCATCGCCGGAATTTGGCCGGCGGCGGCGCGGGAGAGGGGCGGGCGGGGCGAGGGCGCGAGCGCGGGAGGGTTCAGATTGGCGGTTGGTAGCTCGCGCCAGATTTGGTGTCGTCCCGCGCGCTGTAGTCGCCGCCCCAAATTTGGGGCCAAATCTACCGCCTGACAGCGCGCGCTGGACGTTTTTTTAGCGTGCGTGGGTTTTAACGCTGCCGCTGGAGCACTGGATTTCGCTCCGCGCGCGCTAAAAAGTCGTTATTTCCAGCTCGCGGTCCAAATAGGGCGTCTGTTGGAGATGTCTAAACAAAGCCTATAGATCTCATCGGACAAAAATGGCAACATCGCCCTCCCACTAGCTAGCTAGCGGTCGTAAACAGACTGCTTCGTTGACAACACAAAACGAACTACTTATACCTGGACTTGTTATTGTTACTCTATCAGACGATTCTAGAGTTCCTTAAAAAGAGCCTGGAGGCCGATTGTATAGTTCGGTATGGCTATGTCGCGTGAACGAGATCAACGCGACAGCTGGCAGGATTTAGCTCTGTGGAGTTTGTTCATGAATCCAGGAGATCCAATGTCGACGCACATAGCCTAGCAAGGAGCTCGATTTTCTCTGATTCTGGTAGGCATGTGTGGTTTGATCATCCACTGATGGTGTTTGTACCAGTTATTTGAACCCTGATCTATGAAGGGGCACGGAGAACTTTCAAAAATAAAGGGGCACCGAGAACTTTCAAGAAAAAACAAAATAAATCTGCTCTTCCTTGTAGCATGAGAAAAGACAGGAACGATGCGCATGCTCACTCACTCACTCGACTCACAAATGAAGGTATAATTATATAGTTATACAGGTGCTGAAAAGACATCCAGGCTTATTTCGCCTTTCAACAATGCTGCTATTTTGTGGAAACACAAGTGGCAAATTCATTGCTTGATCTTTGGTTTCACTGGTTGGTTCGAATTACTGAATAATCCTCCACCTATCCTGACAGCGACTGACCATACAGTCATGAGATTACTGCACAAAACAATAACAAATGCTAATCCAACAATGCCATAAAGATGACACAATTGTACGCAAAACGGCATCCATATTTATCTTCCAGGCATTATCATCTCATCTGCATACCTTGCTTTCAGTTACATGACAACCATTCATGTCTGTGGCTAACTGTTAATACTATCGGATTTGTCAAGTTTGTCAACAATGTCTTCCACTTTCTTACCAATAACGTAGCGATCATCCCTGATCGAAGCATGGAGTTCGACGCAGATCGCCTTGGAAAGATAGCAGAGTGCATAGAAGCCAAGGATGCCCAACCATGCGAAGTTGTACGCCACCGAGTTCACCGCATCAGAGTGCCCAAATCTTGGGAATATGTCCTTGGCAAGCACATAAGGAATACCGATAGCAGCGAGTAGTTGTGTGGCCATAGGCATGAACATATCTTGAACGAATCAGCACAATGACATCTCCCCTGAATTATAATCCACACTGTACCGAACAAGCTTCGGACGCCACCTTTCATCAACGAAATTGGCAAGGAAAGGTGTGGGCCTTGTCTGATGAACCTTTGAGACAAAAAAAAAACTGGAAAGTTAATCGTCTTTCCTATTTTCGACCTAACTATTATAACCCAGCGCTAGTAGCCCAGGAATCATCCACAATCTGAGTTCCATGTAGTAAACTATTCCTGTCTAATTATATTAAGTTTTGTATATACATGACTACATGAGCAGTGTGTAAATTAAGAGAACAGACAGCAACAAGGAAAGTTACAACTCACCAGCTTCACCCAGTTTGTCATAATTACATACCCCATGCACCAAATGTAGAAAACTGGAGTGTCGTCATCAGGCCCAGCTGGGAGTAACGGTATTAGTAATAAATCAGCCAGTAACCCCTTCAGAAAAGCAACGATGACCACCTGAGAGTAGATTTTTTTTAAAGTTATTTAAAAGTACCAGAGAATAGGGACAATACAAAAGAACCAATCTCCAAGTAAAGTTGCTCACCGATAAGAAATTAACCAGACATCGATTCAAAGCCACAAGGTGTGCTCTCCCACAAGTCATATAGGCAAATAAATCTCTAGACGCGGCAATAATAGTTGATATGATGCTAAATCCAACGAGAAAAGCAAACAGATCTAAGAGAGGAAAAAAATCGAGATGTAAGCCAATTTCTTTAATAAAAAATGCATGCTTTGTTTGGGAAGCAGGTCAACTGGCTCATAACAATAGCTGAATAATCCTTACCGTTGGATTTTAATCCAAATGCTATTGGTAGCAGCCGGGTGGTGGGTAGCAACAAGGCACGCCCGATCAAGATTGGAAAAATAAGCACAGCTGAATTGAATATCACAAGAGCCAACCACGCAAGCACCACATTAGTGGCAAATGAATACCGAGTTACCTTCTTCGCTAGCCACCCAATGTATATGAGTATATCAGTTTCTGCCATGAGAAACCTCAGAAGAAGAGCACGGCAAAGTGAATCGGCATAGTTTCGTGGTGCTTGCCAAAAAGATAAGCCCTTAGCTGGATGACTGAAGTAACTATGATTCACAGACATTAAATTAAAAGTGTTGACTCCTTGAAGCTGGCCAATATATCAGAGAAAACAAAAATGAATACTTACCTGATTTTTAATGGGAACAACTCTGGTGCCAATCGGTCAACAATTTGGATGGAAACAAAAATGACCGCGGGCACAAAGGCAGTGCGAACCAGAACACGCTTCTTGAAACACATTTTGTAGAATGGTTCAGCACCGGTATTGTCACGGGGATGGCAACTCCGGGTCTCAATATCTACTAAGAACAAAATAAAATACCCATTATACCCCTAAGCTGAAATATTACATGTATTATTGACATGATGAGGGAACATATATATTATGATGAATACCTTGTGATGAAGTACGAACAATCTGCCGTGTAGATACCAAAAGGTGTGTCCAACAAGCCAATGAAGAGCGGTTGAAGCAAAAGGGGAAACAGACAGAAGTTTGAACCTCTGATACATTGTTGCACCAACCATTTTTGAAGCCCATATATCAAGTGACCAGCCAAACAACAACATGTATATAGCCGCGGACAGGAGTTTAAGACAAAAATGGCAAAATTGATAAACACTATAATCCCTGTGAGGACTATACCAGGAAACCTTGTAATGAAAATTGCAATTGTAAGGCGCTCCCCTCTCATGTGTTGGCCAAAAGATTTCAACACGGCAGAAATTGCACCAACAGAAAAGATAAAACCATATCCAATTAGAAGGACAGAAACTGTTGACGTATTGGAGTTGACTTCATCCCCACTGCAATGATCGGAACATAGTATGCACCATAAGATTATCCTTCCGAGTGAGAACGGAGAAAACACAAAATACAAGCAAGGCCCATGTCAGATAATATGACCTGATTAGACAAAAGCATTGTTATAATTTTCCCGAAACCCTTAACGAGCATAAGGAAATCACTATTTTACTTTTGGCACTATTTCTGGTTATTATGTTGTCAAATCAAGGGTGATACAATTTAAACAGGAGCCATACTAAACTGTCAGCAACTCTGAAAAATTAACAAAACCATGACAAGATGTGCTAAATGCTGCTCCAATCCCAGAACAGAGCTGCATAAATACTTGCTTACTACAGATAAGAATCTATGATGATAGTACCATTCACCGTAGCATAAAAAAGTACTAGAGACAAAGAAAATTAAATTGGTTCAGAAGCACGGACCGTACCATCACGAACACTTCAACAGCATATAGCGCAATGACTTCAAATCCTTCAAACCGAGTTTCTATGCGTGCAATCCAGCGCGCAAATGGAGCTACATCAAAAAGCTCGATCCAATGCTCAACCCCAACAAAGATGGAAAACAAAGCGAGGACGGAGGCTGCAGAGAGACGGAGGGCGAGCAGATAGTGCACTTGACCCAAAGACGTGGCGAACGCGAGGCGCCATGACCAGAGATGGTTGAGGTGGACGACAAATTCTGGCACGACGCAGACAAGGAAGACGAGGGCGAGCACCAGACCGATGAGCTTGTCAGGCAAGCCCACCATGAACTCATAAAGGGGCAGCCTCGATGGGGCATCTGCGGCGTAGAGAAGTCTGATGGAGATGTCGCGGTTGCACACCTGAAATGATTCGAAAATGATCATGCAAACGAGCAGCGCATCAAAATCGCAAACCAGCATGGGATCACATGATCTAGTGGCAAATGGGACTCAGATCAGTAACATGTGGGGATCATCATTCAGTGAGTAATTAAATAGATTGCATCAGGGAGGGGAGTTTCGTTCACTGAGTAATTCGTGCAAACACGTAAAGCACAGCATGATGGAGAGGTAAATGGGATCTCATCTTTCACAGTCAGGGCCGGGCCCGGAGGGGCGGTCAGGGTGGGCGGCCGCCCCGGGCCCCCGAAACCAGGGGGCCCCAAATCCATGTAGCTAAGCCATACGCAGCAGGCGCAAAAAGCTAATCTGGCGACGGCGCCATGGGAGCTTGGGGAGTTCGATTCAGCAAAACGAAAACGAAGCGTTATGTTGCGTACGGTTTGGGCCTTTGCTGGGCTTTTTCTGTGGTTGGCTTGGCTTCTGCGTATTTTTCTTTGGTTAGATTAAGTGGAGCCCGGTTGATTAAAAAGCTGGGGTGAGCCGTTCCCTAAAATACGGATGAGGCTGGTAGTCTAGACCAGGGCTGGAATTAATAACGATTCAGTAATGCAGCACACAATCTACTCGATCGTTACTTTCTCAAAAAAAAAACTAGTCGTTACTTTTCTTCTACTAAAAAAATAACTCATTTCATCACAAAAGAAGAAAAGCAACTCAGTTTCCTTTACACAAAACTGCAAGACCATGTCAAGGTACTAATCTAATTTTCCATTGGATGAGTGTTGTGCACTGACTGCGAATATTTTGCAACTATTGCACCTACACCTCATTATCGGATGTCACACTTTTTAAATTTTCTTTCGCGAATATATCAATACAGCTTTCGTGGGCATTTTAGAAATTATGTTTAGATGCCTTCTAGGCTCTTCATATATATTTTTTCAACAAAGAATAATTCATATGTACGTACATATGTAAATTCTTAATTTGATGTCTATAGGGGCCCAGTATCAAGTTCCGCCCCGGGCCCCCAAAATCTCAGGACCGGCCCTGTTCACAGTGGACATGAGTCAGTAATCCTAAGCCGCGCGCGGACAGGGCTGGGGAGATGAGAGATACCTCGCATCGTTGCTGATCGCGGGTGGCGAGCCACCGGAGCTGGCAGTCGTCGTGGACGAACCTGATGCTGCCGCGGCAGGCGCACGGGCGGCGCAGCGGGCGGCCCGGATCGGCGGGCAGGCGACAGATGCGGCACTCCTCCTCCACTTCTTCTTCGTCTCCGAAGTCTTCCTCCGCGGAGAACATCGCCTCGTCGGTGGCGGCCATCGGCGAAGTTCCCGTCGTCGGCGAGCGAGAGAGACACCGTGGGTTTAGGAGAAGCCGTTCGAGATATTCAACCACTAAGAGCCCGCTTGGTCCGGCCCAAGAAGGATCCACATTATTGCTTTGTTCTGATTGTTTTCTATTATCCTTTTCCATTTATTTGTTTTAGTTGTGTCTTGTCTATTTTCCAGTTTTATGTGTTGGTTGAATTATTTTAATCCTCAGTATTTTCTTTTTTTACCTAGTTTTGTTTTATCATGTGATTCTCCGGTCGTCAACAATAGGTATTATTATATACTACTCACTCTGTATCAAAATATAAGATGTTTTAGAAATTCAGCATTTTTCTTTTATGGATGTACCTAGACGGGTATTAATGTGTAGATTCAAGGAAACAATTTTATTGGGTTCAAGGAGGCAATTATTACTGTTTGCTGGAGTATATGGAATCATAGGAACATAATAATTTTTGATAATCGGGATCCAGATATCCATGAATATTTTAGATCTTTTAAGGAGACTTTTGCTCTTGACAAGCCTAGCCTTAAGGAAGGCATGCAACAATGGTTGGATACCTTGTAAATTTTTGGCACTAAATACCTCATCCTTTGTAAATACCCATTAATATAATGAAAAAGGTATTGTAGGGGCCTTCCCTACAGTTTTAGAGTAAAAAATGTGTAGATTCACTCATTTTAGTCCATATGTAGTCCATAAATATCTAAAACATGCTATATTTTGATACAGAGGGAATATAATTTTGTAAAAAACATTAGCACCAATAAATCTACTTGTCTAAGTCATGTGAACCTTTTTTCTTTAGTAAAACCCAAATAATTTTCCGAAATACATGGACTTTTGTTAAACATATGAAACATTTTTCGTCCATATTAGCATAAAAATGATTATCCTCATAGCTGAAAGCATTATTCAGTTGTTGTACAGATATTTCTATTTAGCATACATGATCATGCCTCAGATTAGATGAATACATCGTAAAAACTGATAGACACTTTGTAAGATAAGAAAAACATCTACAATACCGGACCAATCCCATTATATACATCATGAAATATTTTTTCATATAATATCTAAAAGTATTATAGTTGTTGATAATTTTTCTCTGAACGTGTTTCAAACTTTACATTGTTAACTTTGACAAAATTCCTTTGCTTCCAAAATGGAGGGGAATATAATTCATTTTCAGGAATTCCTGACTATTTATTGAAGAGGAGGGGGAAATTAATTGTACATTGTCGAGAGAACTGCAGAAAAATCTTGCTAAATTTGTGACTACTCTTCGTATCTCCTCCTGAGATTAATTTTGATGCATAGCTCAAAGAAAAAAATCCTTAAAAGCACCGTTAGCCTACCGAAGAAAACAAGTTTGTAATACATGCCTTACAACAGTGGCAAACCAGATCTGGAACTGAAAGTCTCAGAGAAATCGCGAATCACTATTCATTTAAGAGAATATTACAGCAGTACAAAAGTGCAAGTGAACCATATTCAAAGCAACCCAAATAAGCATCTGACTTCTCCCCCAGCCTATCCGAGGCAACCTTGTTGAAGTTGCTATAGATTTATCCATCCTATATTTTGACAAACTTGTAATCCATTAAATTTATGGAAATGATTAGGATATGAGGATAAGCACTATTTGAATACACATTCTCACGTGATAATCATAATATTTAATCGTCACATCATGAGACATATGAATTATTTTTGGATAGTCGGCCAATTTAGAAGATTTCAGATGAAAAATGCGTAAGGTAAATATTTGGTTTGAAGGTTGTGACGGGTTGAATTACTAACTTCACATACTTTTTTGGAAGAAAATCTAAATATAAATTTCATATTTATTGGTTCCATTATATATTCTCATAATTAGCAAAGAAAAGGAGTGAAAATGGATTGGTCAACATCTTACATCTTGTTTGTGAAAGGGGAAAGTAGCTACGAAACGAGCTAGTAGGCACATTGGTAGCTCAAATGATAGAACGTATTGATATTTTCATTAGTAGCTCAAAAGCAATAGTGTGTAAAGACTGTGTTGAAGTTCACCACACTCGCATCAACGATCTAAACCCCGAGTCACTGAATAGAGCAAAACCTCGACCTCTTCACCCTCTTTAGTTAAAAAAAAGTTATAAATTAACCCCCCTCCCCCCCCCCCCCCCCCCCCCCCCCCCCCCCCACACACATTTTTTACATGCGTGTATGAAGAATGCACGATTCTAACTTCAATCCTTGCGAGACCCTAAACTACATGATGTGTCATTTTGTCTGCTTTATGTTTTGGCTCAGGTAGAATTGTGGAGGCCCCAAGTATATCTTCACCTCAAAATATTTATGGCTCCACAAGGCAACCTAGTTGAACTTTCCATAGATTTATCCATCCTAATTCCTAAAGATTGACAAACAACTCTTGCGGGATAGCCATTATATTTAAATGGGAGGTCAAGGAGTATATAAATTCTAGATTATTGGTGGATTTATAAAAAAATGATAAAAACATGCAAGAGTAAGATTGCGTTGAAGGATGTGACAGGTTTAAATTTACTAATTTCACATACATTTATTTATGTTGTTTGTCGAGTCCACTATTGATTGTACATTTGAATTAGCAAAGACAGGTAGTGACAATGGATCGGTCAACATCATCTTGTTTGTGAAAGGGAAAGTAGCTAGGAAAGGAGCTAGTAGTAGGCACATATACATATGTATATGCAGTACTCCTTCGATTATTCGGCGAAAAACTTGAGTAATCAGACGCAGTTGCTGTTGCAGTAGGAGGTGCAGCAGGTGTTGCACTGACGGGAGTAGTTGTCCTTGCAGGCGTTGCAGGCCTGCGAATTGGTGCAGCTGCTCTTGCACCCGCTGTTGCAGGCGTTGGTGCAGTAGCTATTGCAGTCGCAGCGGCTGCCGCAACCGCTGTTGCAGCTGCTTCCGCAGGAGGCCATGCACTGCGGGAAGCCCGCGGCCTTGCACTGCTGCACGCACGTCGGCGACGGGCTGCAGTCGGCGCTGCACGGGAAGTTGCCCGCGCTGCACGACGAGCTGCACTGCGACGCGCAGCCGCTACATGCTACGGCCGCGGCCGCCGGCCATCCCATTCCCAGTCCCAGCAGCACGACGACGAGCACGGCCATGGCAGCTGCACTAGTACTTAGACACTTAGTGAAGCCATTACTTGCAAATGCAAGGCGATTAGCTAGCTGTGGAAGAGAGCTCGTATATGTGGCTAGAGATGTGACGATATCTCTATGATTGACCAATCCTCTATTTATAGGCTCGTACAACTATAGCTTGCTTGCAAAATATCACTCACATTCTAGATTACACAGCTAGATACAGATCGATTCAAGCATGATACACAAGATACCTGCATCACACGCACATGCCTGCATGTTACTGAAGATGGCTTGTGGGGAGTAACAAACTACAAAGTCTTCTTCAACGGGCTCCATTCTCCACACACATATCTTTAGTTATAATATTCTTTCCAATATATATGTCTAGTCATTCTACGTGGAAGAACAGAGGCGGTGGTAATATGCCAGCATTGTCATCGTACCTACGTGAAGATAAGAGAGAGGAATAGAAGACTTTTGATCTATCCTTCATTCTCTCTTGGCGCATGGGACAAACTTTTGTTTTGAATTTTTATGTATTAATTAAGAAATAACAGAGTTTTTACAATCATTCAGAGCCAATCCAGCAACGCAGGCTGGTACAGAAACGTGCATAACATTAACACCACCATACCCCTCCCTACGCCCAAGCTGGGCAAGATTGTGAGCAACAGCATTAACCTGTCTACTAGCATACTGAATCCTAACAACTCTCCCATCAGGCTTCAGGGAGTAGAACTCCTTCGCAATGAGGCTCACCATCGACCTGTCATCTGAACCTGGATCAAAAACTTTCAATAAAGAGCTGCAGTCAGTTTCAAATAGCAGGTTCCCAGATGTGAAGTTAATAACCAGTTTCATGCTCTCTAACAGCGATATTGCTTCACCCATTTCCGCAGAGCTACAGTGAGGTATTGTATCCCATGCAGAAAACAGAACTGAACCACCATGATCGCGCCCCAAGCACCAGACAGCTTATCATGTAAGAAGGAGGCATCAACATTAATTTTAGTCCATCCTTCATCCGGTCGGCGCCATGTTTCCACTACAGAATGGCCCAACGTTTGCTGGGGAACTTCCTGATGCTTTTGGAGTATGGCTTTACCCTTTCTATCGGCAGTCATCCCACACTCCAGTACATCCTGCAGAGAATTCCAATAATTATCTATAAAACGAACTGAATGAGATATGCTTGCATCACCTTTATCAAAGATTATGTTATTCCTATGATGCCAAGCTCTCCACCACACAAACATGATCTTGCTTCTTTCTTCTACATTCAACTTGTTTAGTAAAATAATGACCCAATCTTCCCCTGTGTAAGTTAAATCTTTTTCAGGGGGTAGTTTCCAAACCTTCCTAGTTTCATACCGTAGTGCTCTTGCAGCCGTACAGTTTATAACGGCGTGGTATCCATCTTCATTTTCCATACCACAGATCGAGCAAGTAGGAGAACATTTGGCGCATGGGACAAACTGAACAAGAATGTCAATGCTTTGGGATTAACGAGGTTTTGACTCACCTAATTTGCGGGCGAGTGGAGAGATTATCATTCCACTTCTGACCAGTCTAGGTCATAACTGAAGATAAGATCAGAAACATCTTAAGTTGTGGCACGTACGGGAAGCTAGAGTTGGTGCTTCATGTATGTTGTGAATGCTCAATCCACCATCCGTCCATCCGAGTCTTGAGGCTGGTAGATGCATGCTGACACAATGGCTATTGGCACCACGATTCACTAGGCCCTGCAGTCTGCCTAGACTAATGCCATTCCATTTGGCGACATTTCTTTTTCGAAAAGGGCAGCCCAGCCTCTGCATCGGTTGATGCATGTGGCTTTTTATTTCATTTATTCAAAGTCATGTCTTACAAAACGAGTACATCACGGATCACAAAGTGTTGATACATGTATCAACCATCTAAAAAGTATGGACATCATGAAAAGACACTGCTTCAACATGATATCCTTAGATCAGAACACCACCTGAATCGGTTGTACAAATCACGTGCCACCAATTCCAGCCGGTTGCACCAAATCCAGAGCGCTGCGGTGTTCCGTGGACTGTAGGTAAGACAACGTACGGATCCAGTGGGTAGCCAAAGGTATAACCTGCAAGAAGGAAGATGTTTTTGCATTGTTAAAGATATAATCATTGTATGTTCCATATAGCCCAGAGTAAAGCACATATACCCACTCGGATTTGAACTTTCTCTTTTTTATCAACACCCCTTAACCAATTGCCAAACAAGTTATCTGTACTATTAGGGGGTTGCAAGTTTAAAGCCATGAAAACAATACGCCAAATCATCTTAGCTAAGGGACATGATATGAATAAATGCTGAATCGTCTCCACTTGATCACAAAAACAACATTTTTTAGAACCATCCCAGTTCCGCTTAGCAAGGTTATCTTTAGTTAAAATTTCTTTACGCATAAGGAACCCATAAAAATCTTAATTTTTAGTGGCACTTTCATCTTCCAAATATATTTACGTAGAAACCTAGTATTATCACTCATATAGTCCAAATACATAGATTTAACCGTAAATTTTCCTGATTTAGTTAAACCCCATGTAAACTTATCAGGTTCGACCGTCAAATGAATGCCCATTAACCGGTTAACCAAATGCAGCCATCTATCCCATCTATCCCCTGTTAGAGTTCTCCTAAAACTTATATTAGGAGGAGGCGCATTCCCCAAAAGAGAAGCCACTGAGACTTGTTTATGGTGAACAATACTGTAAAGGGAGGGGTATTGGTTCGAAAGGGGCTTGTCCCCCAACCATGTATCCTCCCAGAACCGCACACTTACACCATTACCAACACCAAAAGATCCTCTGACAAAAAAATCCTCTTGGACTTTCATGAGACCTTTCCAGAAGGGTGAGTCATGAGGTTGCATTTTAACCTGGGATAGAGATTTAGAGTGTAAATACTTATTGTGTATTAGCTCATGCCAAACACCCTCTCCTGTCACAAGTTTGAAAAGCCACTTGCATAACAAACTTTTATTTTTTGACTCTAAATCCTCAATACCAAGACCCCCCTGCTCTTTTGGCCGACAGATGATGTTCCATTTAGTTAGTCTATACTTTCTTTTATGGCCATCACTTTGCCAGAAAAATCTTGATCTAAAATAATCCATTCTTCTACGTACCCCTTTAGGTATCTCAAAAAATGATAACATGAACATGGGTAAGCTAGTTAGGACTGAATTGATTAGAATCAACCGGTCTCCGTAAGACAACAGTTTTCCTACCCAGCTAGCTAGCTTTTTTTCGAACCTATCTTCTATAGGTTTCCACTCCCCATTTTTCAACTTTCTGAAATGAATGGGAATACCCAAGTATCTAAAAGGGAAGGAACCAGACTCGCATCCAAAGATACTTCTATATTGTTCCTCAACCTCCTTCGCTTTCCCAAAACAGAATACTTCACTCTTGTGATAGTTTATTTTCAACCCGATAGTTGTTCAAACATACACAAAATGAGCTTCATATTTAACGCCTTTTCTAAGTCATGACTCATAAAGAGGATAGTATCATCAGCGTATTGGAGAATTGACACCCCTCCCTCTACAAGATGTGGTATCAATCCTTCTACCTGACCATCCTCTTTCGCTCTCGAAATTAAGATGGCCAACATGTCCGCGACTATATTAAATAAAATAGGAGATAGCGGGTCTCCTTGCCTCAATCCTTTTTTAGTTTGGAAATAATGACCTAACTCATCATTAACCTTAATACCAACACTTCCACGACTAACAAAATTTTCGATCCAGCTACACCACTTAGGATTAAAGCCCTTCATACGTAAGACTTGTTGTAGAAAAGGCCACTGAACCTTGTCGTATGCTTTTTCAAAATCTATTTTTAGCAACACACCATCCAATTTCTTCCTTTGAAGTTCATGAATGGTCTCGTGTAGAATCAACACCCCCTCTAGAATGTGACTCCCTGGCATAAAGGCGGATTGGGTTGGTCGGATCACCTTATGTGCCACCCCATTACTCTATTAGTACCGACTTTAGTAAAGATTTTGAAACTAACATTTAATAGACAAATGGGCCGGTATTGTTGGATTTGGACGGCATTCTCTTTTTTGGGCAGAAGAATAATATTACCATAATTTAAATGAAAAAGTGGTAGTTCCCCTTTTTGGAAGCTTTCAAACAATTTCATTAAATCCGGTTTTAGAATGTCCCAAAACTTTTGGTAGAACTCAGCAGGGAACCCGTCCGGTCCCGGTGCTTTATTCTTTTCCATTTGCATAATAGCCTCATGCACTTCTTTCTCAGTGAAATTGGCTGCGAGAATGGCATTCTCCTCGGCTGAAATTTGTGGAATATCTGAAATTTCAGATTCCACCAAAGAGAAGTTATTTTGGGCCGGTGCCCCAAATAATCTCTTGTAGAAGGTTGTGATGTAATTTTTGATATTCTCCTGCCCTATAATAGTTCCTTCATCTTGTTCGAGCTGAAAAATCTTTTTTCTATGTTTGCCATTAGCAATTAGGTGGAAATACTTAGTATTGTTTCCCCCTTCTTGAACATGTTTAACTTTAGCCCTCTGAGCCCACTTGGACTCCTCATCCCGTCTAAGTTTTGCTACCTTCTCATTAGCATCTCTCATCGCCTCTCTCTCAGAAGCGCTTAAGGGAGATGATTCGGCTTTGATATCTAGTGAGTTAATAATTTCCAGGAGACGTGATTTCTCCAACTTATAGACACTACTGAGGTTTTTTGCCCATCCTCTCAAGAAAGAACGAAGGTGGCGAATCTTATTTTGCCACACCTCCAAAGGTGAATTACCGTGAGAAATAGATGTCCATTCCCTAGTTACTAACTCAAGAAAGCCTTCTTGACGTAGCCAGGACAACTCAAATGAAAAAGTTGCTTTATTGCCTAGGTAAGCTTGTTCACCCGAATCAATAAGCAAGGGAGTATGATCAGAGCCTGCTCTAGTTAAAGCCCTAACGCTTACTAGAGGAAATTTTTGTTCCCATGTAATACTTGCAAGAAACCTATCCAACTTCTCATAAGTCGGTGTCGGTCTGCGACTAGCCCAAGTAAATTGTCTACCCGAAAGATCTAGTTCTCGAAGGTTGAGACTCTATATAATGGCATTAAAAATAAAGGGCCATCTTTGGACAAAATTATCATTATTCTTCTCACACTGGCGACGAATAATGTTAAAATCACCTCCAACTAACATAGGTAGAGTCTCATGTTCACAAATCCTTACTAGTTCAGCCAAGAACTCCCCCTTCTGGGCATCTTGTGCAGCACCATAAACCACTACCAAAGACCACTGAAAATTGTCAGCATTGGACGAGAGATGAAACTTAACACACCTCTCACCCGGTACCACATTTTTTACACTTATAGTTTGGGAGTTAAACCCCACTAAAATACCACCAGATCTTCCTTGAGGAGGTAAGCAGAACCAACTATAGTCATAGCCTCCAGCGAGATTCCTAAGAAAAGGAGTCGAGAAATTGTCTCTGCTAGTCTCTATGACAGCAAAGAAATCCAACTTAAACTCTTTTATAGTTTCGGTAACTACTAAATGTTTTGCCGTATCTCTAAAGCCCCCACTATTCCAAATAGTACCTCTCATTGTTTATTCAAATTGATTTTAATCCTATTGCTGCGTCTAAGTATCGAGTTCTCAGTTTTTTTCTTTTTATAAACTCTTTTCTTTTTGGAGACCGGGAGCTGAAAATCCTTGTGATTTTCCGAGCCTGATTGCTCCTCCTCAGCCAAGTCCGAGCTAAGTTCTAAAGCTTTATTAAGAACTAAACTACCCGAGCCTTCCTCTTCTTTGTTAACCAAATTTTCATTTCTCTGCAAGATTACCAAAGTACGACTAGCATCTACTTTCTTCATGTCTTCAACCGAAGACTCAATCTGACTAGGAGAAGCGCCTAATGATATCCCAAGTTTTGACGCTCTAGCAACTATAACATCGTTTGGAATAGAAGCAAGAGAAAACTTTGAAAATAAATGGGTACCTGAAGATGCAGGGAAGTCTCGCTCGAAGGCTCTCTTCTGAGCCCGTTCGAGCTGCGTGTCATCGGCGTTGTCCTGTGCCCGCAGCCGCGCACTCGAGTGAGCACCCTTCGCGGAAGCTTCCGGTATTCCTCCATAGGCGACCACCTCATCGTGATCATACCGTCCACCAAGAAACACTCATGTTCCATGTGGAGGCGTCGACCAAGGTTCCCGGCTTACACTCCCTCCTGGAGCACAAGCCAAGGAAGACGCCATCGGCGAGGCCGGCGCTGACACGCTCACGGCCTCCTGCCGTGTTGCGAGCGAACCAGCTGGTGAAGCACCTCTTGCAGAGAAGGTATGAGAGCTCCGTGGCGTGACTGTTGGCGAGGACCTCCGTGGCGAACTCGTTGCCGTCGGAGTTGCCAAACTTGAAGCTGCCGGAGGTGTGACGACAACAATCGGCGACACCGGCACTGACACACTCATGGCCTCCTGCCGTGATGTGTGCGAACCAGCTGGTGACGCGTTTTCTGTAGCTTGAGGCCAGCTCCGTGGCGAGCTAGCTGCCGCCGGAGTTACCGATCTTGAAGCAGCCGGAGGCGTCACAGCAAACCCTCCAGAGTACGAGAACCTACGAGCCGCAGCCGCAACAAGAGGCTGCTCCGCCGATCTGAAGCACGAACCAGGCGCAGCGGCCTTGTGCCTTGCCTCGGCGTACTCTGTCGTACTCGTACCAGTTCCCGCATGCGATGGCGTGACCAGTTTCGGTGGCGCAGACGCTGCGAGCGGCGAGGGGAGGCTCTCCTCTCCATCATCAACACGATCAGCCCATCTCTTCGATGGCAGAGAAACCACTAGCTTGTTTTTCATCCCAATAGGTGAAATACAGTCTAAGTTAACTGTTCCGAACTGAATAAAAGAAGTCTGCTTATGGTTTTGGTTGACTTCTGCAGTACCTAGACCAGCGCCAGATGCCTCCTTTTCCTCTGAATTCTGCTCCAGTGAGGGTAACGTATCTACATTCTTTCCTTTATCATCAACACCCTTACCATCATCTTCCCCATTACCACCTGGATCATCATCTGGATCCACATCCATGTGAGTATCATCGTCTTCCTCTCCTTCAACTTGGAAACGTAACATGTATCCAACACCAGCATAGGTATGGTCAATCTTTCTGGGTATAGCGGATGGTTCCACACATGCAACCAACATGCGAACCACATCATTAGCAAGAGTGAAAGCCATATCCACGTCTTTTGTCTTCCCAATCAAAGACCCCACCACAAAAAGAGCAAGATAATCCTTCCGGAGGTCATCTGTGCACCCCCTGAACTCGAACCCAAACATCAACCAGATCATACGGCTGAATATCATCGGTTATCCAATTCTCAAAATGCATATTAACCTCCTTCCCTTCAACCTGAATGGCTCCTATTTTCTTAAGTCTCGCGAAATCGAGCTTAGTGGGATAAACTACACGGAAGGAGTTGTCCGTCGAGGGGGAACATCCCATTGATGATCTCCCTGCACCAACCACTCAAGCTCATGAATCACCTCTCCAGTTGTCATGGTACCACCAAAAACTCTAATCCGACCCACCTTGCCACTGTCATTGTTAACTCTCAGCCCTTCTGATTGAGGTGTATCAAAGAACAGAAGATTGTCATTAGCTATCCCGTACATCACAGCGACTGGTTTAGGTGCAGCAGCCAGCAGGGGACAGTCCTTAGACTCGTGAATCGCCCTCTGGCAGTACAAGCATAGCACCACCGTGCACTCAGTTGCATAATTGCCAGTCTGAATACACCGAAAGCACAGAACCTTGTTGTTTTTCTTCGGTACCTTAGCAGCAGGTTGAGATGGTTGTGGCAGAGTAAGCTGAGCCGCCGACACCGGGGGCTGACCACCCGCTGCAGTTCCAGCCTTCGGCGTCGGCGCTGGTTTAGGGAGAGCGGCTACCGCCGCCACAATCTGCTTCTGCACTTGTTCAGGTAGCTGCTTCACCGGTTCGTTGGGTGTTGGGGTACCACGACCGCCTTGTCCACGGCCACCAAAGCGACCTCTGCCACCATGGCCACCATGACCTCGGCCCCCAAAAGCCGGCGCCCGCTGACGCCTGTTCGGATTGCCAGTCTGGCCGATCCCATGATCGCCATCGAAATAACCAACGTTAAAATCCCCAAAGTCTCCATTAAAAGACTGCTCAGATTGATCATACCCCCAGTCCGAGCCATCATCTGGCCAGTACCCATTGTTTAGATCTTGCCATCCTCCGTTCCCGCGATCTTGCCATCTATCAACACCCCAACGAGCATCAAAGTTCTGTCCCCATTGGGACTGTCCAAAACCACGTCCGCCCTGTCGCTGTTGTGGTGCGAAGGGCCCGCGACCAACAGCTCCAAAGCCATCAGAGTAAGCACTTTTCATGTTAAAAGGAGAAAGTATCGCCCAAATCAATGATAGGAGAATTTGGCGACATAGTCCCGCACTCCTTTCAGTTCAACTGATTTTCCTTGATATGGACATTGTCATCGATGCCCAATCCACCCACATGGGACTATTCCGAGCTAACTAATTAGGGCCCAAAATTACGTCAAAACAACCCAAGTAAGCACTTTTCATGTTAAAAGGAGAAAGTGTCGCCCAAATCAATGATAGGAGAATTTCCTTCGTGCCCATCCAACCTCAACCTTATAGACGAATAGTGTGTCGTCTAGAAGTTTGAGAGTTGTTGCCAGCTTGAAGGACACTAGTACAAAAAAGGCTATCTGTGGCGCGCCTCTTTAAAATTCTGTGGCGCACCGCCCATCCGACCTTATAGACGAATAGTGTGTCGTCTAGAAGTTTGAGAGGTGTTGCCAGCTTGAAGGACACTAGTACAAAAAAAAGCTATTTGTGGCGCGCCTTTTTAAAATTCTGTGGCGCACGCCACAGAATCGTCACCACTAAATAAAAATTCGGTGGCGCATCGGCCCGTGCGCCACAGAAAACTCGGGATTTTGTGGCGCACCCGCAACCATGCGCCACATAATGTCTTTTTTAGGTTTCAAAAAAATACAAAAGACGACGACCCGTGGCCGCCGCCCCTGCATTGGAGACCTTGCACGACGCCCCGCGGCCGCCGTGTCCGCCGCCGGCGGTCTCGAGGCTGTGCAGCAAGTGGCCGGAGCAATGAGGAGGAGGGCAGCGACGGAGATTGGTGGTGTTGCTCGAGGAAGCACTGACCGTCATAGGGGAAGCGGCAGGACGGCGGCCTCCTCCATTTCGCTTGACACAAGCAGCAGCTTGTCGGCGGGCGGGCGGACAGACGGGAAGCCTGCCGGTGGAGGCAAATTAATCGTCGGTGGGCGGCCGGACAGACCGCATCCGGCGCCTCCCGTTGGTCGTGGGCCATGGCGGTGTCTTGCAAACGAGCGCCCAAATTGCGTCGGCGGTGAGCATGATGAGGGTTGTTGGGGAATAGCGACGGCCCATGAAGAAGCAGCGGTAGAGGCTCGCGGGCCGGCGAGCAAACGAGCCTCCGTGGCTGCTGGGTCGGTGAGGGGGGACGAGATGGGAGGCGCGGCTGGGTGGATATGGGAGGCGTGGGTGCAGGCAGAGGCGGGTGGAGGGGAGCGAGGGCGGCGCAGGAGGGTGCGGGCGGGCGTGGCGGAGGGAGGCGCGTGAGGGGAGCGGGATGGGGAGGGCGGCCGCCGAGAGGAGGCGGAGGTGGGCGGGCATCGCTGGAGACTGTGCTGGAAAGGAAGGTTGAGGAGAAAGGGGAGAGAGAGGGAGGCGCCAGATGCGAGTGGTGCTGCGCGTTGAGAGGAGAGAGAAAGAAGTTTGACTAGGTGAGAGGTAGGTGTGAGGAGAGAGAAAACAGATCTGAGATCCAATTTTTTTGTGGCGCACGGACCGGGTGCGCCACAGAAATCAAGATTTCTGTGACGCACGGGACTCGGTGCGCCACATAAATGTTGTTTTCTGTGGCGCACGGGGCTCGGTGCGCCACAGAAAGCAGAATTTATGTGGCGCACCCTGTCCCGTGTGCCACAGAAATCAGCATTTTTTGTGGCACAGAAAGCCACATTTCTGTGACGCCACATAATTCCAAATTTCCGTGGCGCATGCAAAATAATGCTCCACAGAAATTTATGTAGCGCACGCTTATTTCGTGCGCCACAAAAGGTAATTTCACCTATAACTGTTTTCCTACTAGTGGGACCATAAGTTCAGTCATGTCATCATACTTATCTTTAGTAGGAGTGTCCTGATCAGCTGAAATCTAACAACTCTTCAATTACATGTAGAGGTACCTGAGCATAGCAACCACTCCGTATGTGTTATGATCGACTTGACCCTCACAAATGAAGCAGGAGCCCTTGAATCGACGGAAATCCTTGAGAGAGAGTCCACTTTACTGTCAACGCGACACGCCGACACACTTCCACATGGAGACCTTCATCATATTTCTTAGGCTCATCAAATTTGAAGTGCTTGGCCTTCTGACGACTAGAAAACCGGGATGTTGATCGAGAAAAATTCGCACCGACAACATGGGCGCCGTTGATGGATACCATTCTTCACTTTTTTTTAGATAAAAGGATTTATTACTCAAAAGTATGGAGTATTACACCGGCCTCTGCATAACAAATACACACAGCCGCAAATCCAAGGACACAGTAAAAGAAGAACAAGAATAGGCGGATTACAATCATCAAATTAATGCAAGAACGCCTATGACATAGCAAGCTCATCAGCCTATGGAGCACAAATCCGGCGATCAAGCGGACACCCATGTTGTGAAAAAATGTCCTTTGCCACCTCCTCCAAGCGTGCACACGCCTCCGTAAAGAGGCATCGATGTCCCACGCGCTGTAAGGTGGGTAGAGTACCTGCAAGAGAGAAACATTTTTATCATTGAAAAGCTTGTCATTTCTAATAAGCCAAAGCGACCATATAATGGCAATCGCTCCCACCCTAATAACCGTTCTAAGCTTCTTATCTATCCCATGTAACCAATTGGCAAAAACGTTTGCAACGGACTTAGGTGGATATAAGTTAGATGCTATTTGGATAGATGACCATATAGAACGGCGAAATCGCACTCGAAGAATAAGTGTTTTATTGTCTCTTGTTTTGAACAAAACATACACTTTGTACTTCCAAGCCAATTCCGTTTGACAAGGTTATCTTTAGTTAAAATGACACCCTTACGAAGATACCACGAGAAAACTTTAATCTTAAGTGGAATCTTCATTTGCCATATCTTTTTATTATCATCGACTGGAATATCAGAATGTACAAGCGCTCTATACATGGAATCTACTGAGAATTTTCCATTCCCGCATAAGTTCCACCGGAATTCATCGGAGCCTTGTGTGAGTTGGATTGAGGCCAACCGTTCCAACAAGGCGTTCCAAGACGCTAATCTTGCACCGAATAAATCACGCCTGAACGTCACATTGGGGGTGAACACTGCATAACAGTGGCTATAGTATCCCCTTTGTGTCGTACAATGTCGTATAAAGCCGGATACTGTTCTCGGAGGGTGGTAGTCCCTAACCATTTATCCTCCCAGAATCTAATCTCCGAGCCATCCTTAATATTAAAAACGCCAAAGCGAAAGAAATGCTTCTTAGTCGCCATCAGCCTGGCCCAAAAGTGGGAATCACTAGGTTTCCATGACACCTGTGATACCGCCTTTGTGCCAATGTATTTTCTTTTAAGGAGCATTTGGCAAATACCATCCTCGGTTAGCAACTTGAACAGCCACTTCCCTAGGAGGGCGGAGTTCTTGATACTGAGATCATGAATACCCAACCCTCCCTGATCTTTGGGCGACAAACCACATCCCATTTAGCCAGTCGATACTTCTTTTTCTCACCATCCCCTTGCCAAAAGAATCTTGATCGGAAGTAATCCAGTTTGTACAAGACCCCTTTTGGTAGCGGAAAGAAGGATATCATATACATCACCATGTTTGTGAGTACCGAATTAATGAGCACCAACCTTCCACCCAAGGATAGTAATTTTCCTTTCCAGCTAGCTAGCCTTGCTTGCAGACGTTCCTCGACGTGTCTCATTCTGCATTTGTCAATTTCCTATAATGTATTGGGATCCCCAAATACATTATAGGAAATTGACCCTGCTCACATTCGAATATATCAGCATACTGAGCAGCTGCTTCATGTGCCTCGCCAAAGCAAAACAGTTCACTTTTATGGAAATTGATTTTTAATCCAGATAATTGTTCGAATGCTGGCAATATCAATTTCAGATTCGACGCTTTATCTAAATCGTGTTCCATAAAGAGAATTGTGTCATCCGCATATTGAAGGATAGAAAGACCTCCATCAACTAGATGAGGAACAACTCCTTCAATTTGGCCATCCGTTTTTGCCCGTTCAATCATGATGGTCAACATATCTGCCACTATATTAAATAGTATAGGCGATAGTGGATCACCTTGTCTTAAACCCTTTTTTGTTTGGAAGTAGTGACCTACGTCGTCATTGACTTTTATCGCTACACTTCCCCCTTTAACATAGTTGCGAATCCATTCGCACCAAGTATCCGAGAACCCTTTCATTCTCATGGTCTGTAGCAAGAAAGACCACTTTACTTTATCATAAGCCTTTTCAAAGTCGATTTTGAAAATAACCCCATTAAGTTTCTTCGTATGCATTTCATGGACAGTCTCGTGGAGAACCACAACCCCATCCAGGATATTTCTCCCTTGCATAAAAGCAGTTTGGGTAGGTTTCACCACATGATCTGCAACAGAGTTCAACCTAATGGTCGCTACTTTAGTAAAGATCTTGAAACTAACATTCAGGAGACATGTGGGTCGATACTGTTGTATCCTTTCGGCCCCCTGAACCTTAGGTAACAAGACGATTTCCCCAAAATTTAGGCGAAAAGTTCAAGTTGTCCAGCATGTAAACAACCAAACAGCTCGAGCAAATCAGGCTTAATGATTCCAAAAAATGCTGGTAAAATTCAGCTGGGAATCCATTAGGCCCAGGTGCCTTATTGTGCTCCATTTGGAAGACAGCCTTGCTTATCTCTTCTTCAGAGAATGGTGCGATGAGCAAGTTGTTTTCCTCCGGAGTTACTTGGGTAATATCATCCGTTCGTGCCTCATCAAGAGAGAAGTTTCCTTCCTCTGGAGCGCCGAATAGACCTTTATAGTAGCCAGTAATGTAATCTTTGAGCATGTCCCGACCCTCGATCAGCCCCTCATCTTGGTGAAGAGAGTGAATGAGTTTCCTCCTATGTCTGCCATTAGCGACATTGTGGAAGTATCTCGTATTCGAATCTCCTTGCAAAATGAATTGAGCTTTAGATCTTTGGTACCATTTAAGCTCTTCTTCTCTCAGCATCCTACCCACCTGCTCATTCGAGTGCCGTTTTAGGTCACTCTCATTTGTTGATAAGGGTCTCGATTCTGCGATTTTATCAAGCTCATCAATAATGGAACACAGACGCTCCTTTTCTTTCTTAAGCATACCGGTAGTGTGCCTTGCCCATCCACGCAGGAATTTGCGCAAATTGCGCATCTTTCCATTCCAACGTTGAATAGCATTGTTGCCCACAGCCGGTTGAGCCCATATCCTCTTAACTATGTCATCAAAGCCATCCCGTAACAGCCATCCTAATTCGAATTTGAATTGGGGCTTAACGGTCGGCTTCAAAGCACCAGTAGAAAGGAATATGGGGGCATGATCCGAAAAAGCTCAATTCGTTCTAAAGCCCGAACCGATACTAGTGGATATTTATCCTCCCAACGGGAATCCATCAGCACCCGGTCCAACTTTTCAAACGCCGGCTCTGGGAGACTTTTAGCCCAGGTAAATTGTCTCCCGGTCATATGAACCTCTCTTAAGGACAAGCTATCAATTATAGCATTGAATAAGAGAGGCCAATGACCATCAAATCTGCCCTTGCTTTTCTCATGACGGTATCTTAGCATATTGAAATCCCCACCTATAAGAATAGGATACGGGTTATCCTTAGCTAAGTTAACCAATTCTCGCAGAAAAGCAGCCTTGAATTCTTCTTGGGCAGCACCGTACACGGCAACCAAACTCCATACAAAGTTGTCGGATTTGTTTCGGATATGAAATTTGATGTGGAACTCACCATCCGAACGGTCCAACAACTCCATGGTATCAGTTCTTATGCCAAGTAACATGCCACCCGATTCCCTCGAGGGGGACAAGAATGCCACAGCCAAGGGAGAGAGAAAGCGCATAAAACGACGGTGACCCGCGATCTCACCAAGCGCGGACACGGCGGCGACCGGCTCCTGACACAGTGAAGAGGCGGCGGCGACCTACCCCTGACACAGCGCGGAGACGGCGGCGACTGGCTCCCTGAAACAGGGCGGAGGCGGCGGCTACCTGCCCCTGACACAGCGCAGGAGACGGCTGCGACCGGCTCCCTGAAACAGTGCAGAGGCAACCGTCTCCCTGAAACAGTGCAGAGGTGGCGGCGACCTGCCCCTGACACAGCGCGGAGACGGCGGCGACCGGCCCCTGACACAGCAGAGGCGCCGCGACCGGCTCTCTAACACAGTGCAGAGGCGGCAATAGTGTAGACGACGCAACTAGGCGGAGCGTCGTGCAGCTGCAAGTTGCGTACACCGCCGGCCCGCCGCTGAACTTGCTCCGAAGGTTTTCTTCTCGCTGGAAGCTGGATGCTGCAAATGTCCATGTGATTGCGGGTCCCATGTCTGGTGTGTGTGTGCACAGAGATTTTAATGTGCTGGTCCAACTGTCATGTATTTCATGTGTATTCCGCCCTCTACAAGCAATTGATTGATGCTGCACTGGCCCCACCACGAAAACGTGGACCAATAGAAGTTGGATTTCTGCCAGGAGCATCTGCCGCCGTTTGCAACCAAGAATTTTCCCACAGTTTACCACTACTTGGTGATTTTGCTTCTCATACATACGTACATACATATTTCCTTTGCATCTCTCTGTCACGTGGGGCCGTGGGTGGATGGATGTGTGAGAGGAGAACAATAACAACTCTCCCCCCTCTCATCCCCAGTGCTATGCATGTGTGTTGCTGGCTGCCATAAGGACCCCTGCCCCTGCCTGCCTGAAGAACAAGCAAAAGGAGTTGGTGTTGGGATTTGGTTTTGATTTTGGTTTCTGGGTGGCTCAAGCAAAGAAAGAACAAAACACTAACAACTACTACTACTGGTAATTTTGACTGCAAATCCATCCATCCCCTTGCTGCTGGGTTCCTTGTTGAACTGGGCATCATCATCATCATCATCATCATCATCGATCTCGATCTGGTGCCCCAAAACCTAAGAACGATTGAACCAATCCTCTTCCCAGGAACGAGCTGAGCTGGTAAATCCCCTCACCCTGCTCGATTGATTTGCCCCTGTTGGATGCATTGGATTGGGATCTCCCCTTTTTGCTTGTACACAATTTTTTCCGGATTAGGATTTTATCTTCTGTATGTAGATCTGGGCGTAGAGCTATGTGTACGTGCGTGCTGCAGATCCGCCATGGAAATTCCCTCCGAGCTCGATCCATCCGGTAGCTAGCAGCTAGCTGCTCATGGTGCTGTAGGTTTTTTTTGCCGAGAGATAATAACGCGGTTTTCCCTGACCTGTCAACCACCGCCGACCTCATCCCCTCTCCCTCTACACCCATCCACGCCACCTCGCCCAGCCGCCGCCCCCGACGCCGGCCGGCCGCCCCTGCTCATCTGTCAGACACGGGGCTAGGCTCCCTCTTGCACAGCCAGGTCGAGGTTTTGGATTCCGATCCGGAGTGGCTGGTATCATCTGAACCAACCAAATCGGTAGGTAAACTAGCACTTGCCAAACACTTGTTCATCTGCCCACGCTCTGCACAACCCTAGCCTTGATTCCGGGGTCCCTTTCCTTGCTCGTTTGCATGCAGATGCAGGGGCAGATCCCCCATTCAGCCACCACTCCCTGTCTCTTGTTTGTTTTCTGGAGGCTGTCAAGGTAGCATCAGCACAGAGAAACTGTGGATTCAAAACTAGTACTCGTATTACTTGCGACGGGTTCTCTCAGTCTAGTCTGCAGCGGCACACTGGATCGCTTCCTGTCCCTGTTTGTTCTCTGGATTCTGTCAAGGTGGATATACGGAGCAACTAATGAATCCAATTAATATATGCTCGCAATACACAGCGGATCTAGTCAATGGTAGCACGAAGTTTTCTCTAGTTGCTACCGTGTTGGTCGGGTCTCGGTTGATTGTCTGTTGCGGTGATTGATCTGTGCGGACAGACAACCCACGTTTTGTCCTTCTTTGATGACGGTGTGGTCGGTTTATAATGCTTAAGCTTAACTGCTGCGTTTCACGGAACAGAATGACACAAATGAATGAATCACTGTGCACTTATCATAATTTAGTTTGAAAGCTGCAAGTTCTTGTACGATGATTGGATTGTTAATAAAGGGTGTTTTTGTATGGTCAGCTCAATTTTTGCGATCCCTATGACGTAATGTATGTCCTGATCAAAGTGTGTTTCTTCTGATGCAGTGATGATGGGAACAGAGTGCATAACTGCCTCGCTCGGCGATGATTCCGAGCCCTCAATTCCACCTGGGTTTGGACCATTTGCTGCCCTTGCACTGCAAGGGATCCAAAAGGATGCCAGACCTGCTGATGCTCACCCTAGCGCTGTTCAAGTGTTACAGAGCGTGCAGAAACATGTCGAATCCTTTGAATCTCAGCCCCATTCAGCTCAGAGTCGGAATGACTCGCACTGTAGTACTTCTGGGAGCGAGACATGTAGGCAGTCGCTGCGTAACAGACCTCCAATAGACTACAGCCGTTTTGACAACATCTCAGATGAAGATTCCGATGTCGAAGTAGCAGAAAAGGTTGCACTTGCTAATTATATCATTCTTCTCCAATCAACTGAAGCTTACTGTGATTTTAATGCTTTCCACTATATCAAAATGTTCTTTTGGCAGGCTGTAAGTTCAATAAAGCGCAGACAGAAATTACCAAAAGGAGTTATTCGAGGATGTGCAGGCTGCAGTGACTGTCAAAAGGTTCACATTCGTCTGCTGAATTCTTGTGTTTCCTACTTACATGAAGCTGCTCCCTTGTTGTCTTATGTGTTTTCACACCATGCAGGTTACAGCAAATTGGAATCCAGCTGGTGCACGGAGGCCTGTTCTTGACGAGGCTCCTGTCTACTATCCGACTGAGGAGGTACCTTCCGTCTTTGCTAACTGCTGCATCACGTTTTATCTATTTCTGTTGCTTTACTGAATAGCCCAGTCTTATGGTATATTCTCTGCGTGGATCAGGAATTTAAAGACACTCTAAAATATATTGAGAGTATCCGGCCAACAGCAGAACCATATGGGATTTGCCGTATTGTTCCACCATCTTCGTGGAAGCCGCCGTGCCTTCTTAAAGAGAAGAGTACATGGGAAAACTCAAAATTTTCTACACGGGTACAAAAGGTTGACAAGCTTCAAAACCGTACATCATCCAAAAAGAGCAGAAGAGGTGGAACGATGAAGAAGCGGAGAAAGCTTTCCGAGCCAGATGAAAACAGTAATCTTAATCACAGTCAGATGGGGGTGCAGCAAAACCCAGAGAGATTTGGATTCGAACCTGGACCGGAGCTTACATTACAGAAATTTCAGAAGTATGCAGATTACTTCAGCGAGCAGTACTTTAGGCAAGATGCGTCCCTGAATTCACCACCATCAGTGGAAGATATTGAAGGAGAGTATTGGCGTATAGTTGAGAATCCTACAGAAGAGATAGAGGTATTGAACATTGATTTGCTTAGAACATATTTGTCCATTGCAAGTTCATTGCTCAATTCGCAATTCATAAGATGTGCATGCTATAAATCATAAGTTTGTGATATCTGTTGCATGGATTATGGCTATTGAGAGTTCCTTCATTGCGTGTAATCTTACATAGTTATATGCCTTGGACATCAGTGTTCTAAGAGCTATTCACCTTGCGTTTTGCTTCTTAACTTAATGGAAGGTGTATTACCGTGTAGGTAATCTATGGTGCTGATTTGGAGACAGGAACGTTTGGCAGTGGCTTTCCAAAGTTACCTCCTGAGACAAAATCTGATATCGAGGATAAGTATGCACAATCTGGTTGGAATCTAAACAACTTGCCTAGACTACAAGGCTCAGTTCTTTCTTTTGAGGGTGGTGACATTTCTGGTGTTCTGGTGCCTTGGGTGTATGTTGGCATGTGTTTTTCATCATTCTGCTGGGTAAGAAGCTTGTGATGCTGCCTGCCTATCATGAACTCATGACTATTTTGTGGTTCTACTTCTAGTGGTGCTTGTTGTTAGGCTATGCTGTTTGATATGATTGTACCTAAGATCTTTTAATCTCCACAAACAGCATGTAGAAGATCATCATTTGTACTCGCTAAACTACCTGCATTGGGGTGCACCAAAGTTGTGGTATGGAGTTCCAGGAAAGGATGCCGTGAGTCTGGAGTCTGCAATGAGGAAACATCTACCTGACTTGTTTGAGGAGCAACCGATTTGCTTCACAACCTGGTGAGTGTTTTCTCTTGACTGGCAATTATCAGCTAAATGTATTTGATGTGCTGTACAAGAAGGTCTGTGATCTATATTATATCCATCCTTTTCTGACCATGTCTCAAATTTGCTATCACTACCTATGAGGGAATCATGTCTAACTGACATGCTTCTGATTTTCCCACTATCTGTTTTCCCTTGTGTAAAACATGCTAACACATTAATGGAACATGCATGTACCATGCAGTAAAGAAATGATTTGTCTGAACAATCTGACACTATCATATATCCATGAATATTGATTGTTGCGTTCTCTATACCGTGATGGTGTGTCTGTCAAATGTTCTTTGTGATGTTTTCGTTAGTTTTTTCCTTGTACATATGTGTGAAGTACATTTATAGGTCAGTATTTTGAGAAGTCACCCAGGGGCTTAGGGTAGCACCACAGATGGTGGGCTAGCTAGCCTACGTTCAAACCCTCACTGCTTAAAAGTCTGTCCTTCCTAGATATACATTGCCTTTTTTGTAAGGTAACATTTTTGTGACAATTGCAACTCTTATGCAGGTTACTCAATTTTCACCATCACTGCTGAAATCTGAAGGAGTACAAGCCTACCGTTGTGTTCAGCATGAGGGCGAATTTGTCCTGACATTCCCACGAGCGTACCATGCTGGTTTCAACTCTGGCTTCAATTGTGCAGAAGCTGTTAATGTTGCACCTATTGATTGGCTGCCAGTTGGGCAGAATGCTGTAGAGCTTTACCGTGAGCAAGCTCGGAAGATAACTGTTTCCCATGATAAGCTGTTGTTGGGGGCAGCAAGAGAAGCAATCAGAGCTCAGTGGGATATCCTATTCCTCAAGAGGAATACTGCTGATAATTTGAAATGGAAAGGTGTATGTGGACCTGATAGCACTATATGCAAATCACTCAAGGTAAACGACAGTGACAATAATAGTTTGTAATTTGTTTAAAATCAATGAATCTTATATTTTTACAACTTCTCTTTTAGGCACGAATTGAGACGGAATTGGCGCAAAGGCAAAATCTATGTTCGCCATCTCAATCTAAAAAAATGGATGCTGAGTTTGATTCCACTGATAGGGAGTGTGCCTTTTGCTACTATGATTTGCATCTTTCTGCTTCAGGCTGTCCATGCTGCCCAGAGAAGTATGTTTGCCTTTTACATGCAAAGCAACTTTGCTCATGTGACTGGGACAAAAGATTCTTCCTATTCCGCTATGATGTCAATGAGCTCAATATCTTAGCTGATGCTTTGGGGGGCAAGTTGAGTGCTGTTCACAGATGGGGCGTCTCTGATCTTGGCTTAAGTCTGAGTTCATGTGTCAAAAAGAAAAGGTCCAAGATTCCAAAACTGTTCGCAGATCAACTGATGGCCCTAGAAGGTCCTACATGTCACAGGCGTCAACTGTATCCTTGGTACCTTCAGTTGCTTGCAACGAACAGAAAGATAATGGGAATAAGATGCTCAGCGCAGCTAGTCCAGAGACTAATAATGCGCCCCCTTCTGTCGAGCAGATGAAATCGGGAAATGTTTCACCATCAAAGGAGCCATGTGTCAAGAATGAGCTATCCTGTCCAACAAACAATGACACCGACAGATTGCAATGTAATGGAGGTCTTGGAGACCAGAAAAGCTCTGCACCTGTCTTATCAGTTTCTTCCAGCCAATCATTTTCTTCCAATGTTGTAACAAGGCCCTTTAATTCTTCAAGTGAACCCACGAAAAGCATGCATGGCTTGGCAGTAGTGAAAGGGGGTAGAGAATCTTCTTTTCAAACTGGAGACTGTAGATCATCATTTGGTGAGCATCATAACAGGTCACCAACTATGATTCATGACGGAACCAACATCAGCCCAGTTTAGAAAACCCAAATACTTCTCATAGGTTTATTGCATCTGATTCTAATGCAACTCCAGTCACTTGGGCAAGGATCATGCACTTGTAACACGAGAGACTAATACCTCAGCAATGTTTGAGAAAGGCAGCAGTCAGGTCCGTACGCGTCGAGTCAGCAATTTGACAAAATTGTTCGAGGACACAAAGTGTGTCACAGGAAGCATCAGGCAGTGTCTCTGCTCCAAAGACACTTTTAGATCCTCCGTTGCTAAATCTCCACACGGGAGTTTTACTTCAGCCAGTGCCCATCATGGAAATTTAACTTCAGGCAATCAGCAACCAAATAATGGATGGCTTCAAAGAATATCTGAATCTCAATCTGCTGTAGACCCTAGAGCTAGGGGGCATCCATCTACCTTAGCTCAACCTGCTCTGGAAATGCACAGCAGGAATGGAGGTGCACAGAGGGGTCCTCGCATAGCAAATGTGGTGCATCGATTCAAATGCTCCGTTGAACCTCTGGAAATTGGTATTGTGTTATCAGGGAGGATGTGGTCTTCAAGCCAAGCAATCTTCCCCAAAGGTTTGTTTTTTGTGGCTAATTGTTGAAACATCTTTCAGATTTGGTCGATGTTGGAACATTTCAGTTACCAACCTTGAAGACTACTGCCTTTACTCTATTACGTAGTAGCCAGATTGTTTCTTTGTATATGATTTTGTCGGCAGTTTGATCTGTTTCGTTATTGTTAACATTCCATCTCTTTGTGAATGCAGGATTTAGGAGCAGAGTAAAATACTTCAGCATTGTGGATCCAATGCAAATGGCATACTATGTTTCTGAAATATTAGACGCTGGGTTGCAGGGACCTCTGTTTATGGTAAATTCCTGTTTTGTGCCTACTATGTACCTCTTCTTCAGCATCTGGATATCTTATTACTTGATTCATTTCAGGTTACTGTAGAGAACTGCCCAGGTGAAGTTTTCATCAATGTGTCTCCTACCAAGTGCTGGAACATGGTCAGAGAGAGGCTGAACATGGAAATACGAAGGCAACTCAGTATGGGAAGGCCTAATCTTCCTACTCTGCAGCCTCCAGGATCAATTGATGGTCTTGAAATGTTTGGGCTTTTATTACCAGCAATAGTCCGGGTGAGACATTGGTGCTTGGCATTCACTTGACTAATTTCTGAACAATCCCCTTATTTTGTTGAAAATGTTACCCCCAGCTTCATATGCCAGAAACTGGTTTTATGAAAGACTTGCTCTTGAATTCACATATATTTAAGGGATGAGGCCAAACACTCCCCACATAACTCTTACAGCTTCTCTAGCCTAATACTTTTAGTAGTGTTTTCCTTTGGGGTTTCAGCTTCTACATGTTAATCCTTGAATCTTTGTTCAGATTCTTGTAAGTATGTTATTCCATTATTAATAACATAGCACTGTTCTATAAAAACTAATTTCTGAACAAACTATGTAGGCAATATGGGAAGGCTCTTCTGTTATCCAATATAGTTAACAGTGAAAATATAAATCCAGTTAAGGTAGTCTTTGTGATTGCTTTATTGCATGGAGGATTGCCACTTAGGGGTTCACTGACATTCAAACCTTCAGTTTATTTAATTATGTTATTGTTGGAGCCATGAGCTTGGATTTGTGCAGTAAACTGTTTTTCTAATCCTTCACAGGCAATCGAGGCACAGGATAGGGATCGCGTCTGTACAGAGTACTGGAGATCCAGGCCCCATGTTGTCTTCGAGAATCGAGACTTTCGGCATACCCTACCTCAGGGTCCAGCAAATATTGCCCTGAGGGGGCTCTTCCAGAGAGCTAGCCCTGACGAACTGCGGCCCTGCGAGGTTTACTGGCAAGCAATACCAATCTGGATGATAGATCCAGGCAGCAGGCCACACATATGCTGGATGAGGAGATTGCGAAGCAATGGCGCTGACAAGAGTAAAGATTAACCGAGTGTTGTATCTTAGATGACATGATT
This sequence comes from Poa pratensis, assembly GCA_947311845.1. Lineage (NCBI taxonomy): Eukaryota > Viridiplantae > Streptophyta > Magnoliopsida > Poales > Poaceae > Poa > Poa pratensis. Next base: position 37,518,975 of record CAMZMU010000035.1, read on the forward strand.
TTTTTCTAGAAGGCAGAGCGGGTTTCTTCTTTTTCTCGTATGAGCATGTTGATCCTTGTGGACAACTTGGCATGGAATATCTCTTTGCCTTCTACTTATGTATAAGATCATTACTGGACATCTTCTCAAAGTCTAAATGCAATGGCAATTCTTTCTGTTACCGGTTCATCTTTCTTCATGCATTTTTCATGATGACATTTACCAATAGCATGGACCAAACCTGTAAACAATTCAGGGTTGGTTGCACTTTGTATCTGGACCCATTGGATTTATCCACTTAATGTCCCTTCATGATTTGGATCTCGTGCAGTTTTTCTCTTGTAAGTTCTTGATTTTGATCTGTGTTTTTCTGCTTTTTATATGCTTGCAAGATCTGTTTTTCCTTTTGTAATAGTTTCTGCACTGCATTTGCTCTGCTGATCACTTGATTATGTTGCCAAATTCCCAAGGTAATTTTGCTAACTCATCTTTCTACAGGTAACTGTATGTTCCATTATCTTTGAAGTTTATTTTGTATTTTGTTGCAGAAAGGGTGTCCAGTGCACTGCGGTTAATGTTATCTTTCTGATGTCTTATTCAGGGGATACTTGGAAGAACCTTGTCTTCGGTTAGCGACAAATAACAATACACAGCCTCCTTTAGCTTGAATGCTGAACTGGCCCTTGGGGTTTCTGGTACCACTGTTCTTGCTCCAACTTTTCTCGGTTATGAAGATTTGATCTTGTTTGAGTTGTTACATCTTATGAGATATACGTTGTTATCTTGCAGATGGCGACACATCAAAACTCGTACTTTCATGTGCTGGCATGTAAGTTATCTTTACACATCTGCTCTTATTACTTTCCATTCACCTCATAGACGGGGATAAAGTGATCACTATACTCTGATTTGCTGCATGTTATCAAGAACACTAGTGTGTCCTACTCACTATCAATCTCTGGTTAAGCACTACCAACTGTTGGGTGAATATAAATTTCAAATGTTGGGTGAATGAATATAAATGAATGGTGGAAAAAGGGAGAACATAATGGCCAAACTACACGAGAAGTGCTGACGCCTGAGGTTGGTTTGATACATGTTCTACTAGATCCTAGTGTAGTTGACTCTGCTGGCCAATGTCTTGTATAAGCTGTCTTGCTGCATATATGTAACTTCTTGTTGCAACAGTACTTACAAAACTATTTAGACAGTGTTAAGTACAGGTGCGCCTCACTGCTCTAAACATATAATATTATTAGTACTCAAAATGATCACATATTTTGCAATGGATCTCCTGTAGGACTTATCTACATGGAACACACTCTCTTTGGTCACTGTTAGCTTCCGCCACCTAATTGCTTCCCTCTTCCGTGGAAGCGTTCTTATACTCCGCCTGCACACTTTCAGTCTTGATCTCATCCCCAGCTTTCTTTTCGTCCACCTGCACACTTTCGGTCTTGATCTCATTGGCATCTTTCTTCTCGTCACCTGCTTGTTTTCACTCTTGATCTCACCGGCATCTTTCTTCTTTGAGTTTAGGAGCTCAAGAAGGTCATGGAGTGCAACATCAGTGTCGTCATTCCTCATCAGAACCTCGGCGACCTCTGCAGGTGTCACAGTCACCTCCTTGATCAGCTTCTCGATCTCTGGATACGTGGCATGAAGTCGATGGCATGGTAGTTATTCACAAGGATCCGAAAAGCCTCTGGGGTGCAGTACCCCATGTGGATGTGCATGTCCATCCTTCCAGGCCGCAAAAGTGCTGGGTCAAGACGCTCCTTGTAGTTGGTCGTGAAGATGATGATCCTTTCCTCCCCACTTGTTGACCACAGGCCATCAACAAAATTGAGCAGCCCAGACAACGTTACCTGTGCAGACAGCAACAAAATTGTCATCAGCATGTGTAGGCAAGAAAGCTGTGGAATCAGCATGGAGTGGGATAGGTTCCCCTATTTATTCAGAGGTATTGTGACTCCAATGTTACCTTGTCTTCTGTCTTCTTTTTTCTGTAGAATTGGACTTGCCATGTTCCTCATCTTCATCATGTTCCTCCCGTTGTTTCAGTTCGATGGTACAGTCGATGTCTTCAACCACGAGAATGGATCGGTTGGTCATGCCAACAAGAAGCCTCCTGAGGTCCGAGTTGGAGTCGACCCCAGTCAACTCCAGGTCGTATATGTCGAACCTGAGGTGGTTGGCTATGGCGGCGATGAGGCTGGACTTGCCGGTACCTGGCGGACCGTACAGCAGGTACCCTCGCTTCCATGCCTTACCGATCCTCCTGTAGTAATCCTTCCTCTTGATGAACCTGTCAAGGTCATCGACGATGGACTGCTTCTGCTTGCGGTCCATGGCGAGTGTGCCGAACGTGGAGGGGTGCTGGAGCTCCATGGGGGCCCACTCGTCCGAGTACTCGTTCATGTAAATGCTCAGGCTCCTCTCCCCGTCCTTGATGGCCTTGGCTGTGGCGACGATAAACGGGAGGTACTCCTTCAGGGCCTTCTCCTTGTGCCTCTTGTGGAAGCTCAGCTCGTAGGACCTGACCTCCCGCGCGCCACCGCCACCGTTGGGGTCGCCCTTGACCTCGCGGGTGACGAGGCACCACCTGAACTCTGTGCCCCGTACATGTCGGCCATCTCCTCCCCTGCCTCCATGCTAATGACCATCTTCTCATCTTCATTGGCGCTGCTGACGCGCAGGCGCTGCATGCTGATGTCGGCGTTGATGCGCGTGGCGAGGTAGGCCTTGACAGCGTTGTAGACGTGGTTGCTGGACCACCCCTCGTTCTCCTCGATGATGATGGTGTGCTGCCACGTCAGGCGGGAGCGAAGGCTGTTCAGGAGCGCGGAGAGGGCCTCGCGCGCCTCAGACGGTAGCAGCTCGCTCGCGAGGCTCCTCACCAGCATGAGAGATGCTGCCAGAGAGCCGCTGTCGCGATGGTCTTGTCGTAGGATGCCATGGCTCCCTCTGCTGCTCTCTTGTTCTGTCTATGCGTGTGAGGGTGATTTGGGGCCTATGTTCTGTTGCTCTGTGTTCCTGATGTGGAGCAGTGGCATGAGGAAGTGAGGCTGAGTTGAATGAACTGAGGTGTGTTTGTGTGTGTGTGGGAGGTTTCTTTTGTAGGCACTTGAGTGTGGGTTAGGTGGTTGACTGCTATCTTCCTCTGAAAGGAACCGGTCTGATAATCTAAGCATGTTGCTCCAAACCGCCTCTCACACAGAGAAATGGCGGCGTGGTCATACTTAGCAAAAGGTAGCATCACATTACGACGCAACTTCATCCATTAAGTAATTCCCCTGGAAATCTGTGTGGTAGATTGTTGACACTGCCTGTAACTGCCAGTTACTATATATGCCAGCATCTGATTTTCTTCTACGGCGATGCTACCTGTCGCCCCTTTGCGTTTCCCAGAATCGTTTATTTGCTAGATTAATAAGCAAGTTTTATCTTCTGAATCACACGTTTTGAGCTAACTGTTTGACTATCTATCATTTCTATGCTAACTAGAGAGGATCCGTTTCACATATCTAAAGCACCCAGGAAAAGCGGTGTGACTTTGCTTCCTTGGCATCCAAGTTTGATCAGGAACTATAACACTTTTCTTTTTGCAGGGAAGGGAAGAGAGTTGTGCGCGTCAAGTTTCCTGGAAAACTAGTTAGTTTTCTCGACGAGTGGAGAAAAAGGGAGCGGAGAACACCGACCCAAGAACAAGTGGAAGCAGAGAAAAAGGGCGCACGGAGGAAGACCGGTCGAACTCGTCAGGTGAGGTCGTTATTATAGGGCGTAGCTGAAAAAAAAAATGAAGTGCCATATATACGCCTGACTTGCTCTAGTGGCTGTGGCCACTGGTATCTATTTGGGAAAGTGATCAGATTACTGCAGAGAAACGCTTTTAGACGCTCCTGGTCGTCGCGTGGTGTTGCACCGCCTCGCAAGTTCGTGTACCAATCCACCCCATATTACAACTAGTGGTATGAATTTTCACCTACAGCGCCAGTATTTGTATCACGAGTGCTATTACTTTTGTCTAAAACTTCCTGCTCACTGTGCATATTTCGCATTCCATAACTGATTCCAAAAAACACCAAAATTGTACGGGATGAACCAACCAACCAACGGAGTGGGAAATTTCCTACCGGCACACAACGTCGTCGTATCTGGCCACCTTGGTGCCGTGAAGCCCTCCCCCGTCCGCCACTCCTCTTCTTCCTGTGCGAGCCTGTTGGATCCCCCACCCTCCCTATCGCCCCTGGCGTGAAAAGCCCGCCGCACGACCCCCGCGCAGCCCGCGACGCCGTGGCGGCGTGCGCAGGGAAGAAGGCTGCCACATCATCCGTGGTTGTGGCTCCCCAAGCACCCGCGCCTCCTCGTGCAGCACCGACGAACATGGAGGAGCCTTCCCCGATATATGTGCTGCCGTTGGAGGCCCAGCCGGTCTTCGCTTCTTTGAGTGTAGGAGCTCCAGAAGTTCATCGAGAGCAACATCAACATCGTCATTCCTCATCAGAGCCTCGGCGACCTCTGCAGGCGTAACAGTCACCTCCTTGACCAGCTCCTCAATCTCGGGATAAGTGGCATGGGATTTGATGGCGTGGTAGTTATTCGCAAGGATCCGGAAAGCCTCTGGGGTGCAGGACCCCATGTGGATGTGCATGTCCATCCTGCCAGGCCGCAAAAGTGCTGGGTCAAGGCGCTCCTTGTAGTTGGTCGTGAAGATGATGATCCTTTCCTCCCCACTTGTCGACCACAATCCGTCAACAAAATTGAGCAGCCCGGACAATGTTACCTGTGAAGACATCAACAAATTGTCATCAGCACGGATATACGTAATAAAGTTGTGGAATCAAGGAGTCTAGAGGTTTATACACATGTGGAAGCTGTTGTAACTCCAAAGTTACCTAGTCTTCTGTAGAATTGGACTTGGTATGCTCCTCGTCTTCATCTTGTTCCTCCCGTTGCTTCAGTTCGATGGTGCAGTCGATGTCTTCAACCACGAGAATGGATCGGTTGGTCATGCCAACGAGAAGCCTCCTGAGGTCCGAGTTGGAGTCGACTCCAGTCAGCTCGAGGTCGTATATGTCGAACCTGAGGTGGTTGGCTATTGCGGCGATGAGGCTGGATTTGCCGGTACCCGGTGGACCATACAACAAGTACCCACGCTTCCATGCCTTGCCGATCTTCCTATAGTAATCCTTTCTCTTGACGAACCTGTCAAGGTCATCGATGATGGTTTTCTTCTGGTTGCGGTCCATAGCGAGCGTGTCGAACGTGGACGGGTGCTGGAGCTCCATGGGTGCCCATTCGTTCGAGTACTCGTTCATGTATACTAGTTGAATTTTAGCGCGGCGTGCCGCCGCGCCCTTAGTGGATATTTCTGTAAATATTTTTTTATTGCGTAATATTTGTTTTGAATAGAAATGGTGACGGTGTTTGTATAATGCTTTTATTTTTGCAGGCATTGTTATCTAATCAAACATTTTTGCAAACGTGAGTACAGATTTAGAGGGATTGAAGTGTTAAATCGAAATAGTCAAATATGGTTCCATTTTGGCATAATTTTCTTATGTAGCACCATAATTAGAGGAAATGTAATATGGTTCTGTCCAAATAGTGTGTTTGTATTTGGTCGTAAGCATGTAATCTAGATCGTTGGCTAGAGGAAATGTATCGTCGTAGCACCTATTGAATTCAATCCATGTTTAGAGGAAATGATTTTGTGGTTTATTTGAATGTGCATGTACTAAAGTATTATTTAAATCTGACTACACAATTAGAGAGAGCTAAGTTCAGCTTGACCATTTATTAAATTGAAATGCATAATTAGAGGGAGTTTAGTTATATTGCTTCTAAATATTAACCTATTCGAGTCGGTGTGGCATGCTTATGTTCCGTCGTACTTATTTAATTTAACTTAATAATTGGAGGAAGTGCATTGGTTGAGCATTTATTAAGTTCAATTTAAAATCAGTTCGTAGTTAAACGAATTGAATTTGCATTTTGTCGAAATATTCATGTAATCAAGCAGTTAAATAGTCCGAGTAATTAGAGAGGTTTGAGCCATATTATTTGCAGATATGTTAGCTAATTTTTGATGGTTGAATTGAATTGATTCAATATGTTTGTTTTCTGTGTCAAATATTTAGTTTAATTCCACAATTCGAGGGAATATATTTGTTGACCATTTTTTTTGGAGGAAATATATTTTTAGAGGCAGTGAATTTGCATTTTCTCGGAAATGTTGATCCAATAAAACATTTATTTTGGAAGTGCGTTTACTGTTCTGTGGAATTCAAATTAAATCATTTTCTCGAAATATTTATCTAACCAAGCATTTATTTTCGAAATGCAGTGACTTTGAAAGCAACCTCTAATTAGAAGAAATGCATTTGTATTTTGTCGGAAGATTCATGTAATGAAAGAAGTTTTAAGTTATGTTGCTTCCAAATATGTTTGTTAAATCGAAATGATCAAATACGTTCTAATTTTGCTATAATTTTCTTACTTACCACCATATTGAAAGGAAGTATATTGTGTTTACCTTCAAATATTAACTAATTTGAGCATCAATTTAAATTTGAAGGTGGACGCGCTCGAAAATGTTTGTAGGGTTCAAAATTGTTGTAACTAAAGAAACTACGTTTGGAAAGGTTCAGATCTTCAAATTTGCTCAAACTGGAATTTTTTGCAGTTTCGGAATTTTGTACATCTCTAAAATGATTAGATTTAGAAGGCATTTAGAAGTTTAAAGTATATAGATTTGAAATTTGATCGGATGCCGTAAATAGTTAGCGCCTAATTTTGTGACCATTTTTATATATCGATGGATATGTGTAAAGTTATTGATCCATTTTTAGTAGGTTTGCAAAACTGCTCAAATGCCCTAGACTAATATGTGTGAACTGTTTTAAGTATTCTAAAGCATGCTCTATTTAAAATCTTCGCTTAAATTTTGTGTTCATTTTGATATATTGATGGATATATTTAAAGTCGTTGATCTTGCAGCATTTAGTAGCTTTTCAAAATTGTTGAAATGCCCTAGACTAACATGTATGAAGTGTTTCGAATTATCTAAAGCATGTTCTATTTTATTTTATTTTATTTTATTTTATTTTATTTTTGCAGCAGGAAACTACGGATTATATATTTTTTTAAACGGCGTGAATGTATCAAATGAGACTTTATGCATTACTTGAAAAAATTAAGGTTTGAAATAATTTGGAAAAGGTCCCAAAGTATTTAAAATGGTTATTTTGATTGGTACAGTTCAAAATAACCATTTTAAATACTTTGAGATAATGCCGTTTTCCCGTATCGCCGTATTCGTATCCCGTATCCGTATCCCCGTACCGTCGCCGCCATTGCCAAGTAGCTTTGATACTCCCCGCTCGACATGGTTCGATCGGTCTCGGAGGTTCTCGTCGATCGGTCGCGAGGTGTTGAATCGATGGAGCTGACCCTAGGCGCCGTGCGATCTTATAGGAGAGTTGATTTTCTTCTTAGAGTCGGGTGCTACTTACGTAAACGTACATACTATGTGTTCGATCGTATCCTACTCTGAATCTGCTTCCGATTGATTTCGTGTCTTCTGGGGCAAGAAATTATTAATTGGGATGAGATCAGATCGAGATCGAGCTGATTCATTTCCTTCCAGCTCGTTCCAAGGCCCCCAGCGACGTCGGTGACCACTGGTTCTAGCTCTGGGAATCAAGAATCGAGGAATCAAGAATCAAGAATCGAGGAAAGCTTTGGAACAGAAAATTAATACATTACTAGAAGGAAAGGACGTGCGTTTTGCGCGCATGCTTAACTACAACCAACTATTTACGAACAAACTTGTTTTTAGCGAAACATATATAAGAAACAGTGATAATAATGGAGAAAATAGTACCCTGACGCTCTTTCTTGCGAGTTGCAACACGATCACTCAGACAGTCTCAAATAAACATAGAGAAGTACAGAAAAGAACACAGTTATGTCAATTTTGTAGCAAGGTTTAGTAAAATAGTCTTTCACACACAAAAACGTATTAAATAGAGAAAATAACATAATTATGTCAATTCCGTAGCAAGGTTAGGTGTGCACCGGCGACCCTATATAAAAGTTTAACTTTTATATACTCAGTAGTGACATTTCATATGAATGCAATGCTCTGTCTGGTTATTTAGTTTTTGATCTAATGCACACATGGTACGATGGAGTAGCCTTTTTTCCGACACCCATGGTGAATATCCTCAACCATACACATTTCTACACTTTGAACATTAATTATGACTGTTTTATATACTGCATATGTAGGACATTCTTATTTGAAAAGGCGGTTTTTAGTAATTATTTTGAAGTACGAAGACAATGAGGCGATAAACAATATTCTCGACTTGGAACGAGGAATTATTGATCGCATAAAGAGATGGATCTTCATGAAATAAAATAGTGGATAAATTTATGTTATTCAAAATTTGGGTTTAATTATCACTTTCAACTTCTGTTGATTTGAAATATTTCTGCACATTACAACTATTATTTAGTTTTTTGTGGATTTTAAATGATGCAACGCTATATGAATTTTATGTTGTTCACACATCACTATACGTTCAAAATTAATTCCCTAGTGGTATATTGTAATTAACAAAAAAATCTCTAAACTTAAAATGACATCTATACTTTGAAGACGTGTGTTGCACGCGCATGGCTACTAGTGGTATATGAATCCCTAGTGCGCTAGTGTGAGTCAATAAATGATTTCCTCATATTTATAATAAACATTCTTACTTAAGTATATGTTTTTCACTAAATCTTATATAGTTTTTTTTAACTTATCAAGTCTTCAACTATAGTTCAACTACATTATTATGCAATGTCAACACGTATTTCTTTCCAGTGTCCTAAAAAACTAACTATAAAATTGTACTACTTATTGTATTCTCATCTTTGTATAATTAAAATGTTTTATGTATATAAATAACACCATTCCAAGAGTATAACATGTCATGAAAATTATTCTATTTTGGAAGTGTTACGTCGGAACATTTTGTGACTAAAAACTATTTAAATCTAATAAAAATATGCTAATTTTATGGACTAGTTTGTACACTTAGATGTACTATAAAGTATTTATAAGTTCTTATGTCTATTTTAGTATGTAAAATATCTATGTAGATACCTCTAATTTGTATTTGTATGTATGTAGGAAGTACGGATGCATTTTTTGAGTGAGAAATTAAATATGGATGTCTTTCCAGGAGAAGTATTTTTTACACCTTTCCAAATATATTAATAAATGAAAAAACTTAATTACACAACAAATACCCCGTCGTGATATTTTCCCGGTAGTTAATTAGTTCAGGGGTGGGGGGGGGGGGGGGGGTGCTCTAGCCAGATCACATGGGAGACGACCAGGATACGCCCACAATTATGAAATGCCATGAAAGTTAAATTGTGGACTTGGTTCTATGAAGATTTGAGCAAAACTATTGAACGGAAATCCGACAATCTGTAGACCATGTATGATATGAGGAACATTGCTTGCCCGATAGATAGATTTGCCAAGATTTGATAAGATATCAAGCTCCTACAGTTAAGGTCATTGATTTTATTTTAAGGAAAACAAGTAATTTTTCTGACATCAATTCTCCCGAAATCAGTAATAATTGGAACACTTATGTTCTGACTCGAGATATGTTAAGCAGCTTACATGCCATCTTTATTTGCATCAGTTTAGGATTACATAAAATAAAAAATAAACGACATAAGTACCACCAATAATTTGAGTATATATCTAATTGCACGAATGACCATCTCTAAACATAATTGTTTTTCATGTTCGACACACAATTAACTACACATACTGTTTTATCATTGTACATTCATCGTTACACTTATTATTTTATCATTGTACATACATGGGTTCATGAATTTTCGCACTCTAATGACTATAGCTAAGTCTGGGCACATAGAATATCCAACCATCTACCCAATAGACACATGCACTTGCTTACATAATCTCGCTCGTTCTCTTAATACAAGTGAGAGGTAACCAAACATACTGCAGAGAAGAAGAGGCTTACATAATCTCGCTTGTTGTCTAGTTTTTATGTATCTAGATATGTTTTAGTGTGTGGATACATACAAATTTATACAAAGTTGAGACATCTTTTTATAGGCGGAGGAAGTAGAAGGCATCAGAGAAATTGTCAATGTGGGACAAAGCTAGAGAAGGGGCATACCAGCGTGAGGAGAAAAATGTAGATGGGTGTGTAGCGGGTGGATGGCAAAGCCATTTGTAATCAATCTTGTAACACACTATTCCCAATCTTTAATGCGATTACGACATAATCCTAGAAAAAAGAGAGGCCGGTGCGCCATGCAGGAAAAAAGAACGAAACATGTACAACTAGGTGCGCTAAACCTAATGAAAAATAAAAATCCTTAAACATTGTTGTTTAAAAATGCTAATGAGTTAAGCGTAGAAAAAAATGACATATGTCCATTACCAATAGAGTTGGCGAAGCGGTGTTCCCTCTGAACTTTGTCCCCGAGAAAGAGACTAGCTAACACTTCAGGTGCATAAGCAACAATTGAAGAAGATCCACTAATAGTCCAAATATTCAACTCCTTGCTATGAATGTCCACGATTCCCATTTTGATCTTTTTCTTTGGAAGACATGAAGAAAAATTCAAAATAACACGCTTGTAACAAAAAAAAAACCAAAATCATTCATAAAATGGTCTGTCGTGTACAAACACTCATAACTTTCAAGACAAATGACTAAGATTCATGGCCATATTTGTTGCATAGTGTATTAAAATAATGTGCCAACTTTACCACGGTGGTGCATCTTGCCATTCCAAGCTATATTGCCAAACAGAGTTTCCAACATTTTTGCACAGAAACCATTTTCTATTTCTAAGTGCTATGTTTTGTGAAACAAACATAAAAATGTGTTTGAGAGAGAGAAAAAAGGGAAAATTATGATATTACGAGTCACTACACTCAAGCCTTGCTAAGTAGTGGCAGGCCCACGATGGAAGGAACCTCGGTCACCGACCTAGCCCGCACCCGGCCCAAACCCAAACCCGCAGAGCGCTTAAATACTTCCCCTTCTCCCTCCCTCCCTCCCTCCCTCTGCTCGCGTCGACGCACCACCACGGAAGGTTCTCGAAGCAAAGGGCTCCGTCCGTCCGCACTCTTTGCCCCAAGCCGTCCGTCCTGCCGACCGCCGCCGCCTCCGCCTCCCGTCGGTACGTACGCGCTCCGGCGTCCAATCCCTCGATCGATTCCACGCGCTACGCATTTCCTTCCCGCCGCGAGGGCCGAGCGATCAATTCCGACCTGTGCCGCCGGGAAATCGGCCTGAGTAGTTTAGGCATATTCCGCGCCGTGGAGTGGGGTTAGTTGTTGTTCCTGATGAATACTGGTTCGAATCCGCGGACACTGGCGCCGACGGTGGCTTCTTCTCGGGATTGCTCGGATGATTAGATCGACCGCCGTGTGCGGTGTATGATAGAGCTAGATAGACTTCTCCGACTATCATGAGCACTCTGATTCGAATCTGCAGCAATCCTCGCCGTGGTGCCACATGGATTTTCTTTAAAAAAAATGTTCTGAATCTAACTACGTACACGCCTTTCTCTGTTATTTGTTTCAACTTGCTGGGTGCACACCTCCCTGAGTATGAATGCTCTTTATTTCTAAGTCGACTTAGAGATACAGGTTCCTTTTTTAGTTCACTTTTGATGTACTGTGTACATTGAAGCTACGGTTTTATGTAATTATGAACCTGATAGGAATTGCAGAACACTCTTAAAATAAAGATCACGCAGCCAATTTATACATTCACGCGTGTGTGCCGTCCAGGTGTCTGTGTGTATTAATTTTCTGGGCTGATTGGCGGACCAAGCATCGGTGGAGGAAAATGGCGTCCCCCGTTGTGGCGGATGCCGAAAGCGTCACCCACAAAAGGGGGAAAAAGGGGTACATGGTAGAGACCATGCGTTGCTTGATGTTTGCTAGAGACAACCTCCCCGGTGACGTGTACAATGAGTTTGTGAAGACCATGACTGAGATTTGGAAACAATGGTATGTATATGTCTGAATAATTTTCGTTGTATATTTTTGGTATGTATATGTTAATGTGGTTGCCCTGTTGATCACGTTCATACAATTCGCAACTGCAGTGCCGATCCTGATGGTGAAATAAGGAGCATCTGCGCCGAAAACTGCATTGAAACGGCGAAGAAGCTATTCCAAGACTGTGCTCCTGTTAAGCAGGGCTTCCTGGACTTTACCCAAGGCCGTAGCCCCATCCATGTTTTTGATAGTGACGACGCCGATGTTGATATCAGTGCCCAGATACAGAGTCCATTAGATTTTCTTCGGAGAGCAAAGGTGCATGCTGAAGATAATTTCATGGTTGCTCCTTTTGGGGGTGGTTCTTCGGTGCCTATGTTTGTTAATTTGATCTTCAAATTACTTTATGACTGCAGACTTCTCCTGACTTAAGCGAAGACGATTATGCCACTATTTTGCAAACCCTGCTAGATTTTTCCAGGAAAAGGACCATGACCCCCAGAGAAGTTTTTCATATTGTACTTATCTATTCTTCAGTAGTTCTATACTTTCTGTTTCTTGAGTAATTTCTTAGAAAATATTGGAAAGACCACGGAGTCTGATTCACAGTTCTTTCTGTTTGTAGATGAAGGGATGCATGAGTAACTGTCCAGAGTTGCTTGAAGAATTTACAAATAATTATCTACCTCCTGACCTAAAGGCTCATCTGGCAGATGAGAAATCATGCAGAAATCCAAAGACTGGTCGAGTGGGAAAGGTAAAGACACTGCATCACTAATCTCATTTTTTTAATATAAACATGTTGTTCATCTAAAATGGCTTATGTATTAGCTGTTCTCATATGACATTGATGTTTGCTGGCAATGTGTATGAGTGCAGAAGACTGGCACAACTACACCATCTTGCTTACGTATTTTGAACTCATGTGACATAATCGTCTTATTGGTAATCTTTTGCAGACCGATTTATGCTTTACTTCAAATGCTAATCACAGCTTGGATGGTATCAAGATCAATGTGGGAAAAAAAGGTGTGCCAAAATTTTCTATTTCTTCTGCTCTGAATATAAGTAGGCCCTCAGTGTTTGGCTGCGACATTCATATATGCAAAGAAGATACAAACATTTATTCCTTTTTGCTACTAATACTCCTGAAAATGTTGCATGGGCCCATCTATTTTCTTGCAATCCAGCACTCGAGTTAGTATTGTTAACTGCTTCGTAGCTATTCATTAGATGACACATCAGTATCTTTATGCCAGATTTGATCTTCCTGGGTGAAATAGAAAACTGTAATTTACAGCATGATCTTTTTTAATGTAAGCACTCATCTCTGATAGGTAATGAAGAACCTCTTCATGCTGAAGAGGAAGAAGAAGACATGGTTAAACCCTTGCCAGAGTGGTTCACCTCCAGATTTGAGGAGTTACCCCCGGAAGTGAATCTCAGTAACTGCAAACCTTGCACTCCTAGCTATTACCGGCTACCACACAAAGTAAATTCCTATAAACTCATGAGTTTCTCATGTAATTTACTAGGACAACTAATCCAAACAACTCCTTGTCAATCGCAGTGTATAACTCTTCAATCAAGTTACCGAACCAAACTCGGAAGGTCGATTCTCAACGATACTTTGGTCTGTGGCATACCTGGGAGCGAGGAATCAGAAAACTCTAAGCTCAAAGCTAAAAATGAATATGAAACAGCAATGTTTTCTTGTGAAGTAGACATGTAAGTACCCAGTTGCTACTTGCTAATTTGTTTCCTTGATTGGCTTTTGTTTCATTCTGTCAGACATCAGGGGATAACCGATGGCTTTCATAATGTCCTTTTTCTTTTGAGATGATCCACAGTTGTGTTCTTTTTAAGGTTTGAGAGTGACGTATTGTTACAGTGGTTTCGCTCGACTGCTGACTTTATCGCAAATCTTCAAGATCTTGTTGGCAGCCCTTTGAAGATTAAGGAGCATCTATCTCGTAAGAATGATACACTGCCCAGAATATTTGGGGTCAGCCTCTTTTCAGTTACTTAACTAAATGTTTTTGTTTGTTTTCTTGCCTGTGCAAAGCTCTACATATGAGGTGCATTAAAAACATATATGCCAATGATAGTGAGATCAATGATGTGCTGGAGAGTCAGAATACTAGTGCTGTTCTTGCAGTTCTACTTTATCGTTTAAATCAGAAGGTAGAAAGTTTGTCGGAGGCGCGCTTATATTTGCATAAGGCGAACGCACAAGTTATTGCCAAAACATACTACAGATCGCTTGATTATCGTGGCACTTCTTTCAAACACTCGGATGCAAAGAGGATGAGCCAGAAAGGTATCTTTAACTGTCACTCTATTCCAGGAATTATAGCACATCTAATTAGTATTAGGCAGGCACTGCCGTACCTACATGGCTACATCCTACATAGAGCCATGTTCTGAAGATTGTATCTTACATGGCCACCTTGCAGCTTTGCTGGCTGAAGCCAAAGAAATCAATAGAATGAGGATGAATGCTGCAGATGAGTATGCTAATCCTTATGTGCACAAGGACATAAGCAGTATTATTTCCTCTGCATGCGCTTCTGAAGAGAAGCCGATGATGACCTGGACAGAAATACTACATCCATTTCTTTCTGCTCATTTTGTATGGCCTTCCTTGGAGGAAACTGGAGCTCCCGGTGAAGCTTGTGACCATTGTGGTATCAACAAGGATTTTCATATTTTGCCTGCTAAGATTTCTTTATTTTCGAAGGTAATCATACACATAACTTTTTTCTCAGAATTATAATCTCAAATGTTGAATAGGCAGAAACATAATTATGCAAATATGCAAGTAAGCATAACTGCATAAGTCAATTATGCATCCATGTGGTGTAAAACTAACCTGCATTCTATCAAATTTTGTTTCAGAGAGATGAATTTCATAGGAAAAATTCTAATGAGTGTAGTTCTTCACATGATTGTTTTGGTGCGGACATCGAGGAGGGTGAGTTCATACCCGATGCTGAAACCATCAAGTCGGATGCCATCCTTGGTCCTAGAAAACGAACAGCATGTCATAATGTTGCTGCTTCCGGTGGAGATGGGTTGAGCTCTCAACATCTCTCAGCCGATACTTCCGGACCTAGTACTGATGACCATAGGAATGAAGCTGAAAATCATCATGAGCCAAGGCAACAATCCAAAAGAACAGCTAAACCGCGTGGTGTGAAAGGAGGTAGTTGTTGTTCCCTCGTTGTGCTTCGCAGGCTTTACCAGGTTTCAACATTTATTTTTATCTTGCTCCCTTCTTTTGTTTTTATTAAAATTCAACAGACTATTGTTTTCTTTTGCACAAACTATTACGTATGTTGTTGCACTATAATTTTATTTATATTCCCCGTATGGCAGATTTTGTACGAGAAACTACAGACTGCGAAAGATCTGTGCACCAATGATCTATATGCAGAGTAATATCTTGGAGCTTACTTGTCTACTGAAGCACAGTTGCGAGTTGGTTTTTGAGTTCATAACGTTTTTCCTGAATGAATGGTGTAGATTCAAGGAGAAGCTCGTCAAGCTACTTGATCGCTCTATCGATAATTGCAATTTCGAGGACTTCTGCTTGAAATTTCTTGGACCGAACTCATTTAAACTTTTTACCCTGGATATAGTGATAAACCGGATTATCAAGCAGGTAATCTAAATCCAGCAGAGGATACTTATTTGAATTATGTCCGACTATCTTTCTTCATACTTGTCAGGTGCTTGGTCATGCATAATTGACTTGTGTTTACTTGCAGATTTGCATAATATCTTCAAGAGATCAGGATAACTCACTTGTTCAATTCCTCGAGAACTTAAGAAGACCACTTCCACCCAAATATTTCTTCCAACCTGAAAATGTAATCCCAGGATCATTGTTTGCTTGCCACCTAGTGTAAAATTCAGCCCACCTCATTCTCCTCCCTGCTCATGAGGGGTTAAGTACATCCAGATGTGTTTCGATGCAAAGTGTGGTTTAGTTTTATCTCACATCATTACTGATGCATGTGCTTTCTACCCCATACAGGTTCCAAACTGTCCATCAGATGGACTGCTGAAGCATGATGGAGATCAGGAGCGAGAGAAAGCTCTTGGTGATACTGGAAAAATAAAGTCTCTCCATTTTGAGAGAAGGTAGGGATCCATGAATGGACTCTAGCTTATAGATTGTTTTCACTATTCTAACATGCTGTATATTTTTGTAGGAAAAAACTTAAGTTGGAGAACGATGCAGTGAGTTCACCCCTGCTTGGAGAAGGCGCTGAAACTCATAGTTGAATGTTCACTGCTTACTGTATATCTCTCTATACCTCGGTGTAATATAACCTGCTACATGTGATTATTCTATGAGCAAATGCCAAGACGGGTAGGACCGGCAATACGAACACACCTCACGATCGACCTCGCTTCGCACGAGACTGGTAGGACCGTAGGATCGGAAATGCTAGAGCGTCGTTGTAAGAAGTATAGTCTTGACATATGTTTGAAGCGGTTCGTGTGCACGGCCTCAAAATCTGCTTGCAGGTGGTTCATTGTACTGAGATATGTAGTCTCGAGTATGCCTTTAATAGTAAAGATATGCAGGTCCTCGAGTTGGAACTTTTGTTTGATTTTGAAATTTTGGGAAAGAGGAAGATCAAATAAGATATTAAACTGCTTCTTCTAGATGCATTATTAATTACAGAAATGACTTCCTATTTTAACTTTCTAAATGAGGAATAAATCATTTATACGTAATACATCAAAACAGTGCAAAGCTACGTAGCAATAACTTTATCAAGCTAGCTAAATGAGATCATAATAATATTCAAATTCCGAGCCATACTACTTTATCTGGAGTTTGGCCCTCACATAGCTTGGCGAAATGAACATGGGGTTTATGTTCATAGAAATCAGAGAAAAGACTCTCTTACGTAAAACAAATGTAGCTCGGCGAATGATGAAGATAAACTTTTTCATATATCTAGGCAACCCTTTCGTATAGGGGTTTCAACTTTACTACGGAGTAGCATATGTGCATTTGAGTTGTTGACTTACGCCATGTTGTTAAACTTTAAGAAAGGTGAATCTCTCTTGGAGTGTATTGTTGAAAAATTTGTATGTGTTCGTTGAGTTCCTTACTTGAATCAGAAGACAAAGATGCAGATTCTGTCAATTATTGCCTACCTTGCTTCGACAATTTGGGTTTCTTGCAGCCTTCTGCACGTTTTTTATTGCTCCGGTAAGGGTCGTATCTTTCGAAGCATGCCTTCACGGCTTCACCTTGTTCAGATGTGATAACTAGGTGACCTTTAGCGAGTGAGTACTGTTGATCGATACTTTTAGGT
Source organism: Poa pratensis (assembly GCA_947311845.1). NCBI lineage: Eukaryota > Viridiplantae > Streptophyta > Magnoliopsida > Poales > Poaceae > Poa > Poa pratensis. The sequence continues at coordinate 37,536,360 of CAMZMU010000035.1, forward strand.
CTTATAGAGAGGTTGCATATATTCTTTGTTGTCAGGAGCATTTCTTTACTATGTTAGGCAGATTGGCAGGCGCAAGAAGCTCCTGGTGAAGTGACCGATTACGATTCATATTCCAAGCAACCCTTTCATGAATCCAAGCAATTTTTTTGTAAACTCAGATAGTTTTTTGTAAATCTAAACAACACATTCTAGGTGTTCCCTGATTGACCCGCTGAGAGATTGATTGGTTATAGAAACATGAGTTTGAGTAATTTATTTATTATTGAACTTAAGAAATAATATAGAAATAAATAAAGAGATTAACCATGACACAACAACTGTTTTTTATATCAAAACACCCAATATATTAAGCTAGCAAGCCGCCTCATTAAAAACGTCTCCTAAGGTACCCTGACAAGGAAAAAGGAAAAGAGTGCGTATGAAACTTGCTGCATTAAACATCTCAAATAGTTATATCGTTTTACAAGTTTGTAGAGAATAAAACTAGGAGGTTCATCGACCCAATTACAAGAGATTATGTCAATAAAGCAGGACCTAGCTAATTCATGGGCTACTTCATTTGCGTCCCTTGGGCAATGATTGAAAGAAACTCGTCCTATTAATGTCACCAGATCAATACAGTGTGAATAAATTGCCGACGATGCACCCCCACCAAGTTTCTTCGCCTGAGCATGTTTCAGTGACTTCCAAAGCACCTGATTCCGCAATAACATCAGAGTAACCATAACGGATAACCAAGGCTAATCCCTCTCTCATAGCCATTGCTTCTGTAGGTGATGCTGAAGCAACATGTGGTATATATGCTGTAGAGGCCTCTAAGAACTGGCCATCATGATCTCGAAGCACTGCTCCTGCAGAACCAGCACACAGGTGGAAAGAACCATCAACATTTATCTTAACTTTTCTACACCCGGGTTTCCGCAAGTTGGGTTGAATCACACTTTGTTTCTTTGACGCCTTAGCTGCATTTGCAGTAATAGTCAATACTGACATACGACAATTTAGCACTGGAGGCACCGATCACATTTTCAATAATAAGATCAAGATCAAGAAGGCTCCATAATTCTCTTGCTGTGTTACACTGGAACAAGAGATGTATTATGTTCTCGGCAGCTTGATGATAGATAGGGCACTCCCCACTCGTGCCAACATGGCGATTAACCATAATAGACTTGATAGGAATGATATCATGAAGAGCACGCCATGCAAAGATTTTTATTTTACTTGGAAGTTTGAGCTGCCACAATGTCTTCCAAACATGATCGATAGCCGATGAACCGGGGAGCAAGCTGCAACGAATTTAGACCAAACATGTGCTTCCACTGCAAACGACAACTTGACCGAACTGTATACTGACAATGCTTGGTGTGATGCCATGCAATAAAATCTTCAAAATCATTAGTGTTTAGGCGAATTTACAATATACGCTCGACATCAATTGGAAAAAATCATGACCTCAGTAATTGTTCATCCCACTGTCCATAATCGGACTAATCAACTCAGCAATTCTAGAGTAAGCCCTGCTCCTCTGGGGTAATATTTTTCCTATCATGACTCGTGGGAATCTGCAGATCAGAATAAATATGTATGCTGCCACCATTTCGCACTCTCCAAATATGTCTCTTTTAAATGTTTTCAATCTTGCAATAATGCTCTGCCACGTGAAAGATGGTCCGCTTTTGGGTTCAGCATTCAAAAATGTTTCCATGAGAATAATATACGTACTTTGCTTGGAGACGGGCGTCGTAGCCCAGTGGCTGGGCACAGCAGTGGCTGGCCAGCCCGCCCGAGATCGACTCCCGCTGGAGCGATTTTAGGGTGTCTCATTGGGCTACACTGTTCACTAGGAACACTGTAACAACATTGTTCATTAGGAACAGTGCTTTAAATTTGCAGGTGCCTCTCGACGTCTACGTGCGTGCCAAAGGCGAGGTTGACGTGTCTCGGAGCGCTGGTCTTCGGATAAGTCTCTCAGGACGTATTAGAGATATATGTTGTAGGTCTTGTTTAGACATATAGGTGTGTGTGCGCGCGCGTGTGGTGTGTGTGAGTGTGGGTGATGTGCGTGACTATATGTCCGATCAGATACTACAACTTGTACTCTCTATTCAAAAAAAAAAAACGTACTTTGCTTGGAGAACCCTAGGAAAAAAACAAAATCCCCATTTCTCCGGCCCGGACAAACCCCATCCCGCCGCCACCACCGCCGCCGTGCCAGCTGATTCGCCCCTCTCCCCGCCGGAGCACCACCTCCGGCCGTCATGGCACGGCGCAACTGGGCAGACCTCCCCGTGGAGTTGCTGCTCGAGTTCATCCGCCGCGTGCCTTGCCGAGCCGACCGCTAGGCCGTCCGGAACGTCTGCGGCAGCTGGCGCAACGCCCTCAACCACTCGCAGCCGCCGCCCGCCCCGCTGCCGTGGCTCCTCCTCACCTCCGGCCCGCGCCGACCCTCTCCTGCGTCCTCAGCAACGGGGCGGAGCACATGCTCGTCGCCCAGCGCACGCCGCCGCCGGCCCGCTACTTCGGCTCCTACGACGGCGCGTGGGTCTTCGCCGCCCTCGACCGAACGTCAGGCCACGTCGCGCGCAACCTCCGAACAGGCGCCACCATCGACCTCCCCGACGTGCTTCGCCCGGATGGGAACATAGCGCCACTGGACATTGTCATCCTCGCCGCCACCCTCTCTTCGGCACCACATCTGCCAGGATGCGTTGCCGCCGGCCTCGTGGCCAACCACACACCTATTAGCTGGCGGCGCGAGATCACCTTCTGGCGCATGGGTGAGGAAGAGGCCGTGGGTAGATTCGAGCTGTATTCATTCTCAGAGAAGCGGCCGCGCATGATCCCCTTTAGGTTGGCTGTAGAAGACCTACTCTTCCATGATGGAGCTTTCTACTTCCTCACTGAAGATGGAGAGTGCAGAGTCTGCAGGCCTAATTTTCTTAATGATGGAACAGTGCAAGCTCAATTCCAAGCCATTTACCCCGCCTTCCCTGCTACGAGTCTCCTCACTTTCCTGATGGTAAGGTGCTCTCTCGCTACCTGGTGGAGTCACGTGGGTCCTTGCTGATGGTCCTCAGGTGTGCTCCATTTGGTGAGCGTCAGACCTCTGAGTTTGTGGTGTTCCAGATGGTTCAACTGCATACTAGTGCCAATGGGAGATTAGAGCATGATTGGGAGCACCTACCTCACCTAGATGGCCGCATCATTCTCCTTGGAAGAGGTTGTTCAAGATCGTACCAAGTATCTTCTTACCCAGGAATCCAAGAGTGTGTCTATTTTTTGGATGATAGGGAGTTCTACACTAACCGAACCATGTTTGAGGATGACAATACAAGGAAGTACTACTGCGGCGATGGTGGGAAATGGTGGTCAGGGACCGTTGCTCAACACCCTTCCCCGGCTTCTCATGCGTTCTCCTCTTATTCTTCTCCAACCTGGCTACTGCCTTGAGTTGAGGTATGTTTCTCTTAGCGATGCTTAGCTACAACTTCTTGTACCAGAAAATTTAGTGTTGCAGATTCTAGTACTTTTGACTTCAGAAAAAATGAGCACAGCCTTAGTTGTTCAAGCAATAGATTAGTTTGATATGGATGTCATATTTCCATACCAACATAATGCCTTCTTCCTTGAGTTGTGATACCACATGATGGATTACTATCTTGTGTGGCGCTTGGTTAGGTTAGTTGATATTTTTGTTAATGATTAGTCATTATATGGACTGTTCATTTGTTGTGTTGCCAGTTATCACGTACATATGGATTAAGGATCTTTGTATGGGAAGAGTACAGAATGCATTATAGTGATCCTTGTCAACACTTTTGAAGTTTAATGTTCGGAGCTACTCTAAAAACATCTGCAAGTGTCACTTATTACTTTGTCATTGATGCATTCGATACTAAGAACTCAGGTTGGTTTGGTGGCCTGTTGCTAATGTATAGAATGTAGTCAATCTATTTGTGTTTGCTATCGAGCTACATTTTCATAGATGAACATACACTTCTTTGTGTCAATATGAATTTCTGCATGTCAATTTTCATGATTATTTACCCAGCCCCACCATCTGCCAGCAATTGAGTTGCCAGTTTCATTGAAAATAAGTCACTCCAACCCTTTATGCTGTGAGCCTCACGAGTCATGATCAACCTTCAAACGATTTGTGTCTCCTGACTTATTTTCACATTCCTATGGTAATCTTAGGTGTTGTTTGTGAAACTGCGTCGCAACCTATGTGGATCACTGTATGTTTCATCACATATCCTTGTTATATGGGGACATTTGTTGGATCGATTTACAGATTTGTGCTTCCATTAGTATTTGTATGTTATAGGGGGACATTTGCCCTGGTAGTATTGCAAATTGTTGTCATGTGTCTATCCGTTGCTGATTGCTCAACTCGGACCTTTTAAATTGTTAGGACTCTTATCCTGTACCGGAAATGAGAATGAATACTGGAATTCTTACAAAATTTATTTCCTTTTGGGTAATCTGATGCTTCAGGTTTGTAGTTAATTACTTCTTAACGTCTGATTCCAGATTACCTTGATCTGTACATACTAGGTATCATCATTGTCGTATTGTTTGCCCAGTGGTCCTGTTGGCCATTTCTTCGTTTGCCACCCCATGCGATTTTCCATGGTTGGTTTAGGAGGGTTTTTGATAGACTGTTGAGTCTGTGTTTTGGTGGCTATGCTTTTTTTTCATCTAGTCTGATATGTCATCCTTCCTTTGAGAACTTGGCTGTTAGAAGATAGTTTTGCCTTTTTGGTGAATCATCTGTCCTCTTCTAGTTGTTCCTGTTGAGTCCACAGTTTCCGATGAATAAATTTGGCTTCATCTAAATTTTCTACCATCCATAAATTTGGCCAAGAGCAGCAACTGCATGTCTTGTTTTAGGAGCTGCCAATACAAAGTCTCCGGTGATGTATGTTATGCTTGCTTTCTATAAACTTGAAGTGCAGAATTATCTTATTTGCTGTGGATTGTCTTGTGCAGCAGCAGCTGTGTATCTTCATGAACGCCTTATTAGTTTATTTTGCAAATCTTTGAGATTTAGACTATTGATCTGTTGCCTGACTGCCTTTTTTTTCTTGCTAATTCAGCGGCACCTAGATGTTGATGCTGAGTAGAGAAGATCACGTCAAGACTCCTGATTTCACCTCACGGTTCACCTCTCACAAGTGTAGCTGCATTGGACAAGATGGTCACAAAGACCAGCAGTATTTTTTTTTTTCATGTTTAACTTGCTTCGAGCAGAAGTGGAAGTCCAGGTTACCTTACGGTGCTACTTATATATTTATGTTTACGATGGCCTCTCCTCCTGTTACTGTTTGAGAGCCACCCTTGAGAGTCCACCGGCCGCGCCGCCGATTCCGGCCGCTCTCGCCGTCGGTGCTCGCGCCGGATGGTGTAGAGACGAGCTAGGGTGCCGGCCCGCCTTGTATATATGTAGATTTAGGGTTTGCTTTGCCCGTAGTGGCGTCTGGCGTATGCCGTCTATTTCTCCCTCCTTCTTTCTTCTGGCTTTTGCTCCGGCGACTCGCAGCGACGCCGGAGACGGCTCCCTTCACCTCTGCAGCCAGGATCCATGGTGGATCTGCTTCGGGGATGAAGATAGTCGAAGCTTCTCCAATAAAATCGACTGCCGTATCCGCTGCTCTGTAGATCAAGAGGCGAGATGGCGTCTTCTTCCTCTGGCCGGCCGTGGAGGCGAGGAGAGGGGGGCGTGTTGCTGCTCTCCTTCTGGATCGATGGAGTTGGTTTGTCCAGGCGTTCGAGCGTGGCGCGGGACGACGACTGAGGTGCAGCTCCGGCAGGTTTCCATGGCGGAAGCAGAAGCAGGAGTTGCTCGAAGTCAGCTCCGACATCAAGCGCTGCAGCTTCTTCATCGAGCAAGGTATGCGGTGGCTCTATCTTCCTCTGGCCGGCCGTGGCGGCGAGGGGCGGAAGAGAAGCTGCGGTTCTACCTTTGCTTCTGTGGGGAAGCTTCTGCTGCATCATCTCCGAGCACCACACGCAGCGGCCAGGCTTGCCGCTGCGATCTTTGGCCAAGAAGGTGGCCGTACTTCAACCTCCAAGATGGAGGCCTGCTGGATCCGACGCCGGAGCTCGACGCCGCGATGTAGCCAAGTGGTTCGTCCCCGGCTATGTCGTGTGTGCCGGCGTCAGAGATCATACGCCGGAAGGGAGAGTTTGAGTGCTTCAAGGGGCTCCGATCTCGGCGCTTTCTGCGCCTGGAGGTCGCCGGCGGCGAGTGGCGGAGAAGACCTTGGGCTTCATTGCGTTTCTTTCTCTAGTTTGAGGGTCTTTTTTGTAAAGTTTCTGGTCCTTTCTTCGAATATCAGGTCTTCTAGGGCAATAGACGAAAAGGACTGGAATGTAAAATGTACCTGCCACGTGTTTATATAAAAATGCAGCACCGGGGTCTCTAGACCCCACCCCTTGTACAAAAAAAAAAGAGTGCATGCAAGGCAGAAATCACATTGCGGACAAGGAACTGTCATGAGTGTTTTTGGCTGTAGCTCAGCCGCGGTTTGTCATGGATCAAGAATACTGGTGCTAAAGATATGGCATTGTGGAACCAACGCATAATGTGATTTCACCTCACGGTTCACCTCTTCAGGAGTGTAGCTGCATCGGATAAGAGCCCAGCAGCTCTTTTTTGCATGTTAAACTTGATTCGACCAGAAATGGAATCTAGCTCGTCGTGCTTCTTTTTATCTAAACCTAGCACAGGTCTTTGATGTCCATTTTACCTTATGGTGCCGCTTCTGTATTTACGTTTCTGATGACATGGGTGAAACTAGAGTCTTGTGCAAGACAAAAGGCACATTGAGGGCAATGCAACAGTTCGTCATGTATCAAGAATAATACTACCTCTGATCCTGAAAACAATGTCGCTAGACAGGTAGTTTTGATGTGGCAATGTGGAAGACATAATGTGGTTGTATTAGTAGTCCTAATGTATTGGTAGTTTGGGTGCCTGTGGTAATTCTACACTTGGCTTCTGTAGTTGCTTCAACGACTTTTTTATGGTGCTGGTTCAGCTGTGGCTTGTGAGCCTGACCGACCGTGGGATGGGCTAATCCTATTTATGGCGTAACGCGTGCCGTACCAGTCTCCGCGTACCCCTGCCGCTGTTTTGGACCTGGTCTTACTCCTGCGTAATGTCTCTTTCACGATTTTTTATACTACCAGCTAAATGCATGTGCGTTGCTACGGGTTTAAAATAAATTAACAAGTTCCATCATATAGTAATCCTTGCACAGATCAAATACTCACAACTTACTTCCTAATGTATACATTATGGGGAATCCAAAAGTAACACACATTTTGGAACCAATTATTTTATCTAATCCACAACTAAATCAATATCAAATCGGAGAAACCTCAAGCAATTAAAACTAAACTTGTGCTTAAATGATATAACGAGTCAACAAAAAGAGAAGGAAGGGAAAAAAGAGGCTACTATCTCATATACGGGCCTCCAAGTTAAAACAAGATATAAATTATACTCCAACATACTCGTACTTAGGATAATTAACACATCCTAAGTATAATTTATTGGAACCATTTGTCTTGGACTTTCCTAAGTATAATTTATTGGAACCATTTGTCTTGGACTTAGGATGTGTTAATTGAGCGGTAAGACAAATGGTTCCAATATACTCGTACTATCTACCTTGTTACTCTTGCCATACAAAGAATTCAGCGACTCTATATTAAGCATTACAAAATAATAAATCAATACATGTATATTGTTGGCAATATCATCATGAAAAAATCAAGGTGATGCATAATGCTCAATGATTTAGGCCTAAATATATCTCATTATGTACAAACAGAACATCTGCTTGTCTGCTGATGAGCAGAATCCCTGTTTGACTGCTTTCTTTTCTGCCTTTTGAGTTCACATTCACAATTGGATATTCAAAATGATTACATAAGTCTCCGGCTGTAGCAACTTCCTAGATTTTGTACATAAGTTATAGTTGAGAAACAAATCAATCATTGACTAACTTAGCATACTGAAATTGGTACAGTAGGTAAAAGAAAGAAGAACATTTTTTTTTGAGATTTCCAAGACTTAGTACATCTGTAGTATCTGAACTCACGCACAACGCACTCCACACACACACAACACCACACACACGCCACCCGTGCGCAAGCTAGACCTAACCAGACTATACTAAGACTATGAGCTTTCCGCGAGCCTAGATCTTTCGGGAAACCCCTGCGGTGGTGGACACACCACAATACCAGTGTCGAACCGCGGTGGAATTGGCTCAGTGCAACACTGTTCACAGTGAACACTGTTCACGTGAATAGTGCCGCACGGGTGAGACGCCGGAAATTCGCTCCCGTGGGGAGTCGAACTCGGGCGGGCGGTGAGGCCACTGCCTCAGCCAACCAACGTGCCCGTGGCGCATTCTCAAAGAAAGAAAGAAGAACATGGGAGAAAGGAGGTGGCCACCGGCCCACCGCTCCCTTGCAAAAACGAACAGCTGCACATTGCTGTTCCCAATTCAGAGGTGGCCACCACTCTGAAGCACTACCTCTAATCTAAATAGCACCGTTCTCAATTCAAGAAACACCTCTCGTTCGCCGTACACCAAGGTGTCAGGTTTCGGGAGCCAAAATCACGGATCGATTCCGCCATGTTCCCCCGTTCCTAGGACGAAACGGTGGACTCCCAGAACGGCGCCAGTGGATTTCCGTGTCAGCCCATGGACTTGTGCGTCGACGCCGCTCGTCCGGCCGGAGCTGAAGGATGAGGGAAGCGTGACTGTACTACGGGACTCCCCGACACCCTGCACTATACTTCCGGTGGCGGCGTACTGGACTGTCATGGCGGCGCAGATGGACACACTCAGGTTTTAGAGCCGGATGGTTAGCGTTCGAGAGGCACGAGGTGGACTCTCGGAACAGCGCAGTACTCTACTCCCTGCGTCAGCGCGACTATACTCTCAGCAGCACACAGTTGACTCCCCATCGGCGCTGGATGCAGGGCTCGCCGGGAAGGTGTCGGAGCTGCGCTGGTGGCAGGAATCGACGGAGAAGGCAGCCTGGGCGCGCCCCGCACTGGACTCCCCAACGCCCTGCACTATACTTCCGGTGGATGCAGAGGAAGGGAGCAGGGGTGCCGTGCGCGGCATGCTCCTGTCGCCTCTCCTCATGTCGCGTCGCCACGTCCATGGACGCTCGCGTACTCGTCCCGTCAGCCCCGCCTCTGACATCTTCCCTAGCACCGGCTCACCCAGATCGGCAGGGTCGCGTGGATGAGGAGGGGATAGAAAGGTCGAGAAAGAAAACGTTTCGGAATATTCTTTTGACGGAAGAACTGCGGGTTGGTTTTCCAAAACCTCAGGGACTAAAATGAAAAACATCCCAACGTACCACGGACACAGTTAACGATATTATATACTCCTTCCGTTCCAAATTAGATGACTTCAATTTGTACAAAAGTGAATGTATATAGACATGTTACAAGTCTAGGTACATCCACTTTTGTATAAATGGAAGTCATCTAATATGGAACGGAGGGAGTAGTAGAGATTATTTTTCAAACTATTTAAATCGAAATTTGCACTATTTTTGACAGATTTTACCAGAGCCGTCGCACTCAGTAGAACGTTTGAAATTTTCTTCACAAGTAAAAAACAGAGGTCTTGATTGCTTTCGGGCAATGCCGAGGTCGATCTACACGTCGGGGCGGCGGCCCCGGATCGGGTAGTGTGTGTTGTGGCGTTTGGTCGACCTGTCTCGTGTGGGCGGCTGGTTGCATCGTTTATGCGGTTTTTGACACTGTTTTACTTATAAATAGGGCAATGGATTTTGGGCTGATTTTCCTTATAAACTAACTGGGTCAATGGATATGGACCACCTTAAGCTCAAAAATATAATGAGAAACCTATAAACCAAAATATCATGTTCGAAATCGAGTGTCATCCAAACCCTTCTCCCTCCCTCCCTCCCTCTTCTCGGCCGCGTCAACACACCACCACGGAAGGTTCTCGATCGAAGCGGAAGGCTCCGTCCGTCCTTCTCCTCACTCCCAAGCCGTCCGGCCGAGCGCCGCCCGTCGGTACGTTCACTTTCGACTTGTGCCGCCGGGGCAACCGAACTGAGTATTCTCCGCGCCACCAAGTTCCTGCTGATTACCGGTTCGAATCCGCGGCGCCGGAACATTGGGACGCCGCCGGAGCCGGCCGTGGAGTCGCGTGATCTTCCTGCGATTTGTCGGATGATTAGGTCGACCGTGTCTAGATCGATCAACTTATCTGACGATCATGGATTCTGTTCCCGTTTTGTCTGTATTTATCTAGAAGCCTGAGCTGATTACTGGTTCGAATCCGCGGGCACTGGCGCCGGCGCTGAGGACGCGTGCTCTTCCTGGGATTGGATTGCTCGGGTGATTAGATCAAACGTGTGTCGTATATGTGCTAGATCGACTTACCTGAAGATCATTAGCACGCTTGATTCGAATCTGCACTAGTCCTCGCTCTGGTGCCACATGGATTCCTTAAACTTTTTGTTCTGAAATTATCTAGACGCCTTTCTCGTTATTTGTTTTCAAATTGCTGCTGGTGATTTGACCAGTTTGTGAGATGCTTATGTGAGTACATCTGTATATACTCTTTATTCCAAGTCGACCTACAGATTCACTTCTGTTCTACTGTCTACGTTGATGCTACACTGTTTTATTTAAGCCCTGCTGATAGGAATTGCACATCACTCTTAAAAAAAGATCATGCCGCTAATTTATACACTCTCGTGTGTGCCGTGCAGGTGTTTGTGTAATTATATTTTCTGGACTGATCGGTGGAGCAGTGACAGAAAATGATACACAAAAGCGGGAAAAATGCTTACACGGTAGAGACTATGCATTGCTTGATGTTTGCTAGAGACAACCTCCCCGGTGACGTGTACAGTGAGTTCGTCAAGACCATGACTGAGATTTGGAGACAATGGTTTGTACATGTTTAAATAATCTGTTTTATATTTTTGGCTATTTTGTTTGTTTGTTTGTTTGTTTGTATAGGTTTGTACAGTTTACCTGTTGATCATGTTCACACAATTCCCAACTGCAGTGCCGATCCTGATGGTGAAATAAGGAGCATCTGCGCGGAGAACTGCATTGAAACGGCGATGAAGCTATTCCAGGACTGTGCTCCTGTTAAACAGGGCTTTCTGGACTTTACTCAAGGCCGTAGTCCCATCCATGTTTTTGATAGTGACGATGCCGATGTTGATATCAACGCGCAGATACAGAGTCCATTAGATTTTCTTCGGAGAGCAAAGGTGCTGATGAAAATCTCATGGTTCCTCCTTTTGTGGGTGGTTCTTCGGCACCTATGTTTGTTAATTTGATCTTCAAATGACTTTATGACTGCAGACTTCTCCTGACATCAGCGAAGACGATTATGCCACTATTTTGCAAACCCTGCTAGATTTTTCCAGGAAAAGGACCACGACCCCCAGAGAAGTTTTCCATATTGTACTCATCTATTCTTCAGTAGTTCTATACTTTGTGTTTCTTGAGTAACTTCTCAGAATTTTTTGGAAAGACCACAGAGTCTGATTCACAGTTTTTTCTCTGTGTAGATGAAGGGATGCATGAGTAACTGCCCAGAATTGCTAGAAGAATTTACAAATAATTATCTACCTCCTGACCTAAAGGCGCATCTGGCAGATGAGAAATCCTGCAGAAAGGCAAAGTCTAGTCGAGTGGGCAAGGTAACACATGGCATAACCATAGCGCAGGTTGTTCATTTGAAATGGCTCACAAGACAGCTGAATTTCTCACACACCATTGCTGCTTCCTGACAATGTGTACGATTGCACAAGAGTTACACACTTGCTCTTTCTCATGGAAGTGAGTTCATTTTCCTAGTGTATTAAGGACTCATAGGTTCTCCTTTGCAGGCTACTTTATACTTTACTCCAGATGCTAATCAAAGTTTGGATGGTACCCAGATCAACGTAACCAATACGAGGAAAGAAGGTATGCCAAAATTAATTTTCTCTTTCATATATGCTCTGAATACAAGAAGGCCCTGAGTGTTTGGCTTCTACAATCGCCTACGAAAACCAGACACAAACATGTATCCCTTTTTCCTACTAATACTCCTGAAAATGCTGTTAACAGTCCACTACTCTATCTATTATTTGTAAGTGCTTCCTAGCTACTGACCTACACATCAACATCGTTATGTCATGTCTGAAATAGCTACTGACCTGCAGCATGATCATTAATGTAACATATGTACTCATCTCTGATAGGTATTGAAGAATCGCTTCTTGCCGAAGAGGACGAGGAAGACAAGATTAAACCTTTGCCAGACTGGACTAAGTTCAGAGAGAAAAACTTAACCCCAGAAGTGGAACTCCATAGCTGCACACGTTACACTCCTAGCTATCACCTGCTACCACATAATGTAAATCCCTACAACCTCGTCAGTTTCTCATATAAATTACTGGAACAACTAATCCAAACATACTCCTTCTCAAGTGCAGTGTATAACTCTTCAATCAAGTTACCGAACCAAACTAGGAAGGTCTATTCTCAATGATGCCTTGGTTTCTCCTAAATCTGCTGGAAGCCTCGACAAAGCTAGAAATAAGTTTGAAGATAATATGATAAGGTGCGAAGATGATATGTATTATCCTGTTACCAATTTATTTCGTTATTCAGCCTTTGTTTTATTCGGTCATCTATCAGGACAGTGGTTTTACAGTGCCCTTTTTCTTTTAAGATAACATACAGTTTTCTTATTTTAAAGGTTTGAGAGTGACGTGCTGTTGCAGTGGTTTAGGTCGACTGCTGACTTTATTGCATCTCTCCAAGATCGTGTCGGAAGTGTTTTGAGGATTAACGAACATATAACTCGTAAGAATGATACACTAGCCTGAAGCATGTTTGTTCAATTAATAAACTAATACTTTTTTTTTTCGTTCGTGTGCAAAGCTATACACAGGAGGTGCCTTAAAACACTATATAATAATGATCCAGAGCTTGATGATCTGTTAGAGAGTCAGAATACTAGTGCTGCTCTTTCTGTTCTACTTTTGCGTTTAAATCGGAAGGTAGAAAATTTGTCGGAGGCACGCTTATGTTTGGATAAGATACTTTCACCAGTGATTGCCGAAAATTACTACAGATGGCTTGATCATCATAGCCCCTGTTTCAAACAGTTGGATGCAAAGAGGATGGGCCAAAAAGGTAGTTTCAACATTCAATCTGCCCGGAAAAATAGTACGTGGAATTAGTTTTTCCCATTTTAATTGTTCTTAGTCATTTTCGTAAATTTTCACTTGCAGCTTTGCTGGCTGAAGCCAAAGAAATCCAAAAATCGAGACTGAATGCTGGAGATGAATATGATAACCCTGACATGCACAAGGAAATATGCTGGATCATTTCTTCTGTGCGCTCTTCCGAAGAGAAGCTTATGATTACTTGGACAGAAATGCTACATCCATTTCTTTCTGCTAACTGTTCACGGTTTTATTTGGAGGAAACTGTAACTCCCCGTGAAGCTTGTGAACATTGTGGTATCAGCAAAGATTTTGTCAGTAGCATTTTTGATGCTTTGGCTGCTAATAACCTTCCTTTATCTCCCAAGGTATATATGCACGTATACCATTATGTTTTTTAATATTAGAACCTCTAATTAGGACTATGCAGAAAAATAATTTGAGTAGTATCCATGTCGAGTTAAACGAACCTCAGTTATCCTTTCAGGAAGGTGAAATTCCGAGGAAAACTTGCAATGAGAATAGGTCTTCAAGCATGGAGATGGAGGATGGTGAGTTCATACCAGATAAAATGATCAAATCGAATCCCACTGCAAAAGGACCAGCCAGAGCAGGTCATGGTGTTGCTGCTTTCGTACCTAGTAGTTATGCCCACGGGACTGAACCTGAAAAGAAGCATGCACCAAGGCAGCTCCCTAACAGAACAACTAAACCGCGCAGTGGTATATGTTGTTCACTAGTTGTGCTCTGCAGGCTTTACCAGGTACTGTATGAGCATTTTCTTTTACCTTGCTCTGATCCATGCTTCTTTTCGTTAGCATGTCCAACATTATGTCTTGCATTTTAATGTTATTTATACATATTTTCGTTTGATAGATTTTGTACAAGAGACTACAAACTGCGAGGGATTTATGCACCGGTGATCTATACACACAGTAACGTCGCTTGTCTACCTCAGAAATTATAAAATGTTCATTTCACGTACGTACGCTATGCATGGAAGTGTTGGCCTTAAATTCAAAACTGTTTTGCTGAGCGGTGCAGGTTTAAGGATCAACTCTGCAAGCTGCTTGATCGCTGTATTGCCAATTGCCAATTTGAGGGCTTCTGTCTTAAATTTCTTGGGCCAAACTCCTTTGAGCTTTTCACTCTGGATATAGTCATTAATCGACTTATCAAGCAGGTAATCCAAATCGATTATGCATGGAATCATTGATGACTGTGGATTTTGATATTGATAATCAACTTAATTCTGTTTATTTGCAGTTGAGCGTAATTTCTGCAAGCGACTCGCTCCTTCAGTTCCTTGAGAAATCACCAAGAAGACCAATTCCACCCAAACTTGTGGGCCCGCGTCTTACTGATGCACCTGTTTTCTCCTCTTTTGGATCTCCAACTCAGCCATTGATTGGACGGCATGATCGAGAAGAGCAAGACGGAAAACTTCCGCTTCATTTCGAGAGAAGGTAGGGATCCTCTGAAATGGTTTTGACAAAAGGATTCACCATTACCGTCGTGAAGTCGTTTCCGAGTTTAACCCCTTGTGTGTGTTTCAGGAAAAAACGCAAGTTGGAGAATGGCGCAGCGAGCTCCTCTCAGCCTGGAGGAAGGGACCCAGACTCGTAGCTGAATTGTTTACGTCATTCGAAATTTTGTGTAATGTAGCAGAAACGTGTAACAAGATGATTTAGAAGAACCCTGGCAACAAAGTGAGAGTGGCACCGATGGAATCATCGTCGGTAGTAGGACAGTAGGAGCAGAAGTAGCATGGACATGTAGATCCCGCATTACTAAGTGGGCTTTCGGTACGCTGACGAACTTGCTGGACTTGTTGCCGGGCTGACATTGCAGCAATGTCAAGACATAAACATCGACCTTGCAAGCTGCAACGATGTACTTACATGTGGTATGAATATGATATTTATGTGTCTTCCAAGATTTATATGAATGCAAAAATATAGAAATGCTGCTACACCACCAGGGTGAAAAATCTCTTATTTTGTGGGGGTCACAACATCGAACCACCAGTTTTTTTTAGTTTTTTACCCCGACGGTTTTGTTTCTGAATTAGCGTGGTGATGTTTTCAGAGCACCGAGTCTCTGTCTGATCTCACGCTCAGGTGGTCGTGACAGCAAATCTGTGCGCGCAAAATGTACAAACCAAGAAGATCGCGAAAACAAAACATGAGAGTTTTTATACTACTCATTTGTGCAACAGATCTAGTTACATCTCCCTCAAAACCGCTAAGAAAGAAAACGGCCCCAAGATCGATCAATCGATCTTCGGTCAGGAACCAAATACGTACCCCGAGAACAAAACGGCTAAATGAACACGCATGCAGCGGTCGATTGATTTCTCAGACCTCACTCCTCCTCAGTGGTCTCGAGGTACGCGGCGAGGCTGCCGGAGGATCGGCACGAGAGCGACGACGCCGAGCGCGGCCCCGTGGGCGGGCGTGCCAGGCGGCGGCCGAAGCTGTCGTAGTGGATCGCCCCCACGAAGTCCAGCGGCTGGCACCGCTCCCCCATCAGGATCGCGCGGTGCCACACCACGCCATCCCCGTCGCCCTCCACCTCGTCCTTGATCTCCTCCATTGTGCCGTCGTCATCTCCCTTGCCGCCGGCGCCGGCGGGTTGCTGCTGCCGCGGCCGCGTGAAGAAGCCGTCGCTGCCGACGGGCCGCGTCCGCCTGCGCGATACGGACGTGGCGGCGAAGCTGCTGACGCCGTGCCGGTGGCGGTGGCGGAGGAGGCGGCGGGTGGCGCGGGAGACGCGCCGGCTGCAGACCGCCACCAGGCTCGACACCCTGCCGACGATGTGCTCCGTGTACCCGCCGTGCACGGCCATGTCGATCGGCGGACAGTTCGTGATCTGGCGGTCGGAATCTGGTGGAGAAGAACTAGTCCTGGATGTGTAGTGAGCTGGGGAGGGAGTGGTCGAACTTATCGGGATGTGCGAGCGAGCGCGGGAAGTTCGGAGTTTGACTGACCGCGCCAGCCTGCGAGCTAGCTTTATTCATGCAGATTTCTGAAAGGAAAAGAAGAGGCAAAAGAGCTTTGATCTGCATGGGCATGGCATGCTCGTTCCTCTTTTGACTGAACTCTTTTTTGGGGAGTTGCAATTTAAATGTTCAAGATCCCGGCACGTGGACACAGAATGTTCTAGATCTTTCGTCTAAATTTCAGTCAACTACTTTTTCCATTCCACTAGTCCTTCTAAAAATAGTAATTAACCTAGTCCTGTAAGAAATGGCGATGCAGGTTTGCCAAGGGCCTCTTTGGATCATAGGATTTGAAAAGAATTGGAAAAACACAAGAATTTGATAGAATTGCAGGTGCAAAACAGAGAATTACAAAACAAAGAAAATATGCAGGAATGGTCATTTGGATGGAACACAGGAAAATTGCCTCGATCCTACATGAATGAGTGTAAAGAAGAGGTTAAAGTGGATGTTGGAATTCCTATGGGATTGAGGTGTATGAATGCAATCCATATGAATTTTGGAGGTGTCATTCCTGTGATCCAAAAGGCTTTCTTAGAAAAAAATATTACTATGGATTGCAATCCTCCAATATTCCTATGAAAAACCTTCAATCCAAAGAGGCCCTAAGTGTTTTCTTCATTGATGTGTGCACCACGTGCTACTCCCTCTGGTCTTGCGCGTGTCCCTAGATCATCAAATATAATAAAGTTGTACATATAACCAAAACAATATAGCACTAAAAAATATAACATCTAAAGTTTTAAATGTCAATTTTTTGAACGAGCATGTCGGATCCGCCGCCATACCCCACCATCCACCATAGATACTTGACGAGGGAGGCCATCGCGCACGTCTCTCGTCGGCTCCGGTGAACGTCTAAAAGCCGGCAAAACGGTAGATACCAAAGTGGCAAACGTATGCTACTACTACTGAGGGGCAGAAACGAACTACTCGAGGAGACTGTCAACCGGATCCGAGTGAATAGTTATCAGGTTCAATGTGTGCGGCTTTAGTTTTGATTGTCATACTACATTATCAGGTTGTAATACCTCTGTTTCGTAAATATAATATGTTTTAGTAAACTAAAATAGCAAATCAAAACATTTTACATTCTGAAACAGACGTAGTACATAATGCGATTGCAATAGGTACATTTTTCTTAGCAAATTCCAACGCTGTAGATATTTAGTTTTTGTTGACAAAACCCACACGGCCATGGTACAGATCTAGGTTGTACTTTATTTTAGGGTCCTAAGGCGAGACACCCTCGCCTATGCGACCCGACAAAATCTAGGGTCCACCCAACCAAACAGCCCCGCTCTACGTACGTGGAAGATGACCAGAGATCGCGGTTAGTTCATCTGCGCTCCCGAGGCCCGAGAGATCGAGTTCATGGCGGCTCAGCCGACGGCGCTCCGGAGGGCAGCCTCCCGCGTCGTCGCCGCGACGGTCAACGCCTGCTTAGGCGCCGTCGCCGTCGCCGGAGCGGGCGACTTCTGTATCCTTGCGAATACTGAACCGGACTAGGAGCGGAACAGCGTCACGGCCCAGAGGGGAGGAGAACTAGGGCAAGATGCCAGGACAACGACGGGGATCCACGCCGAAACCAGCAACGGCGGAGCGTCTCGTCGGCCTAGCCAACACTATTAGAAATGAGACCTTTAGTCTAGAACCATATTTGGCTCTAGTACCGGGTGGCTTACGAACTGGAACTAGAGGGTGGCTCTAGTCCCGATTCAGCGGCTACAACGGCGTGCAGCTCTTGTCCCGGGTCGGTGGTCATCTCTAGTCCCGGGTCGTGACACCACCCGGGACAAGAGGTGCCGCGGCAGGCAGCCGCAGAGTTGGGCCCGTGCCAGAGCCTCTAGTCCCGGGTTGTATCACGACCCGGAACTAGAGGTCTAGCTTTAGTACCGGGTCGTGATACAACCGGGACAAATGCTCTCACTACATCATCTTCCACCCCCGGGTGCAGCCCTCCATTTTTCAGCCCGAGTTCGTCTCCATTTTCCTCCATTGTTTCCTCTCTCTAGCTCGAGTTCATCCCCATTTTTTGACATGATTTGTCAAGATTAACGGCACCCATATATCCAAGGTTAGCAACTTGATCCTTTCATCCGCCATTGCTCATTTTGCTCATTTCCTTACTAGCGTAGCTCATTTTATTTTTGTAGTGCTTGGTAGGTGTTTGATGAAATTCCTAAGTTAGGGAGTTCATTTGTTTTATATGCAATTTAAGCTAAATTAAAATATGATTTGTGTGTTCTAGTGTCGTGCTCACCGCCGTTGATCGTTCTGGTTGTCCCTGCACCGGCACCACCTCGGTAAGCATCTTTTTTGAAACTTTTATATTAAAAAATCTTAGTTGTATGATTTAGATGCATAATTATTATTTATACATTTTTAGTAGTTGTATAATTGTTTGTTATATATATAGTGCCATGGTTTTGACACATGCCCACACCGGCTCTCGTCCGCTCTATTATTCGGATGTGGTATGATTGTTTGTTATAACTATATATTTGTTTCGTTTCGTGTTTTTGACAATCATGCCGACCAACTTGACATAGATATATTTTTAACTAGGAGGTAGTTGAACCGGAAATTCCAACCGACCCTATTGTCGAGTTTTTTGTGAAAGAAAACAATGATTTGAAAGCAAAATTGAAAAAAAGTGAAGATCTTCGTCTCCAATGCCTAGAAGAGAAGAGGAACTTGGAGTTCAAGCTTGCCGACATCGTCGATGAACACAAGTTTAAGCTTGCCGACGTTGCCGATGCTCACGAGATCAAGATGGATGCAATGCGCTTGAAGATTAAAAAATTTAGAAGATATGCCAAGAGGCTTGGTATCATTATGTTGTTGGTTCAATAGTTACCTTAGTTGCGATTTTGATCGCATTTGTTGTTGAATTTAAATTCTTTGGATAGTTGTATGTTGGTTTAAATGTATGTTTTATGAGAACTATGTATTACATTTGGTCAGTACTCCACTTTGATTTTAATGTGATGAACTTGTATTAATGAATATGGTCTGTTGTCTATTATGTTTGTTTACCGTAATGGGTTTTAGCGTTGATTCCGTTTGACAGACTTATATAATGCAGATTAGCCATCCATGGATGTACGTTGACCGACGCTCTCCCGAGTACACGCAAGGCCTGCAATCTTTCCTCAAAGTGGCTGAGGCAAACAAGCGGTATGGTTTTATGTGTTGTCCATGCCGTAACTGCGGAATGAGAAGGATTACTCTCGGTCATAACCCTTCACGTCCACCTGATTCAGTTTGGTTTCATGCCCGGCTATAATTGTTGGACCAAGCACGGAGAAAGAGGGGTTATGATGGAAGACAGCGAAGAAGAAGAGAACAATGACAACTACATGTACCCTGAATACTGTGGTAATGCAACTGAGGAAGCTGAAGATGAAGAGGTACCAGATGAGCCAATCATACATGATGAATTACGTGGGGTCATCGTTGATGTACAGAACGAAGTAGAAAGTGAATTTGAGAAGTTGAAGTTGGAGCGCATGTTAGAGGATCACAAAAAAAGTTGTACCCAACTTGCGACAATGGCAACACAAAGCTCGGTACCACACTGGAATTGCTGCAATGAAAGGCGGAGAATGGCTTATCTGACAAGGTATTTGGAAATTTACTGAAAATAATGAAGCAAAATCTTCCAAAGGATAACGAATTGCCTGACAGTACGTATGAAGCAAAGAAGGTTATCTGCCCTATAGGATTAGATGTGCAGAAGATACGTGCATGCATTAATGACTGCATCCTCTACCACGGTGAGCAGTACGAGAACATGAATGAATGTCCGGTATGCGGTGCATTGCGGTATAAGATCAGAGCAGATGACCCTGGTGATGTTGAGAGCCAGACCCCCAGGAAGAGGGTTCCTGCCAAGGTGATGTGGTACGCTCCTATAATACCACGGTTGAAACGTTTGTTCAGAAACAAAGAGCATGCCAAGTTGTTGCGATGACACAAAGAAGACCGCAAGAGCGACGAGATGTACAGACACCCGGCTGATGGTTCGCAGTGGAAAAAATCGATACAAAGTTCGAGGAATTTGCAAGTGACGCAAGGAACTTAAGATTTGGTCTAAGTACGAATGGCTTTAATCCTTTTGGGGAGCATAGCAGTAGTCATAGCACATGGCATGTGACTCTATGTATCTATAACCTTCCTCCTTGGTTGTGCATGAAGCGGAAGTTCATTATGATATCAGTGCTCATCCAAGGCCAGAAGCAACCCGGCAACGACATTGATGTGTACTTGAGGCCATTAGTTGATGAACTTTTACAGTTGTGGCGTGATGAAGGGGTCCGTATGTGGGATGAGCAAAAACTAGAGCTATTTGACCTACGAGCGTTGTTGTTTGTAACCATCAATGATTGGCCTGCTCTTAGTAACATTTCAGGACAGTCAAACAAGGGATACAATGCATGCACGCACTATTTAGATAAGACTGAAAGTATATATTTACGTAAGAATGTGTACCCGGGGCATCGTCGATTTCTTACAAAGCAGCATCCCTAAGAAAGAGAGGCACGCATTCAAAGGTGAGGCATATCACCGGGTGAAGCCACCCCTCCGTAGTGGTGAAGATATATATGATATGGTCAAGGATTTAGATGTAATATTTGGAAAGTGTCCGTGAAAGGGTCCTGGCGGACAGTCTGTTCTGAATGACGCTAACAACCACGTACCCATGTGGAAGAAGACGTCTATATTTTGGGAACTACCCTATTGGATAATCCTAAAGGTCCGCTCTGCAATCGACGTGATGCACGTGACGAATAATGTTTGCGTGAACCTGCTGGCTTCTTGGGCGTGTATGGAAAGGCAAAAGATACTCCAGAAGCACGATAGGACCAACAACTTATGAAAGACCCAACAACCTGCATCCAATGAAAACTGATAAAGGACGTCTAATTACTTCCAGCTACGATCTTACCGAAGAAGAGAAGGAGATATTTTTGAAGTCCTGAGCAGTATGAAGGCCCCGTCTGGCTTCTTGTCAAAGATAAAGGGAATAATAAATATGGCGGAGAAAAAGTTCCAGAACCTAAAGTCTCATGACTGCCACGTGCTTATGACCATATTGCTTTCGGTTGCATTGCGGGGGCTTCTACCAGAAAATGTTCGACTACCCATTGTTCAGCTATGTGCGTTCCTCAATGCAATTTCACAGAAGGCAATCAGTCCAGCCACGCTTGGAAGGTTACAGAAGGATGTGGCTTAATGTCTCGTTAGTTTTGAGTTGGTGTTCCCACCATCCTTCTTCACTATTATGACACATCTCCTAGTACACCTGGTTGACGAGATTCTCATTCTGGGTCCTGTATTTCTACACAATATGTTCCCCTTTGAGAGGTTCATGGGAGTCTTGAAGAAGTATGTTCATAACCGTGCTAGGCCAGAAGGAAGCATCTCCAAAGGCTATGGAACAAAGGAGGTCATTGAGTTTTGTGTTGACTTTATTCCTGGCATTAAGTCGATTGGTCTTCCTGAGTCGCGACTTGAGGGGAGATTGAGTGGAAAAGGCACTCTAGGAAGGAAATCAACAATATGTAGGGACGAACATTCTTTCACACAAGTCCACTACACCGTTCTACATAATTCAAGTTTGATGGCGCCGTATATCCAGATACACAAGGATATTGTACGCTCCAGCAACCCGGGATGGATGACTCATTTATTGCAAAGGAACACATGGACAATTTTGGCGATTGGTTGGAAACGCATCTGAACAATAACAACACGTCACAGATGAGCTGTACTTGTTGTCTAGGGGCCATCTTCGACTATTTGGACTTTCCAAGGGTACGAGATAAATGGGAATACATTTTACACGAATGACCAAGATAAAAAGAGCACCAACCAAAACAGTGGTGTCTGCTTTGATGATTCACAAATGTCAATGGGCGAAAGGTCACGGTCGCATATTATGGTTACATAGAGCAGATATGGGAACTTGACTATGGACCTTCTTTGAAGGTCCCTTTGTTCTGGTGCAAATGGTTCAACCTGAAAGGCGCGGGGTAAATGTAGACCAACTGTACATAATGACTACAGTGGATCTCAAGAATCTTGCGTATGACACCGAACCATTCGTTCTAGCCAATGATGTGGCTCAGGTTTTCTATGTGAAGGACATGTCTACCAAACCCAAAAAAAAGAAAAGATAAGCAAGCAGATACATCAGCCGATGAGCCAAAGCGCCACATAGTTCTTTCAGGGAAAAGAACCATCGTCGGAGTGGAGGACAAGACAGACATGTCAGAAGATTACAATAAGTTTCATGAAATTCCTCCCTTCAAAGTGAACATTGACCCAAGCCTGAAGTTAATGGATGAACCTTGTCCGTGGTTACGGCGCAATCAGAAGAAAGGGACTCCCACGAAGAAAAAGTGAAGACTAGATAGGGATGTTGTTGGTGATGTGTAATAATGTATTAAACTTTTATGTATAACTGTGTTCTGAAAATCAGAAGAGAACTCTAAACATTGATATTTGGTTCTATAAATCCAACGGCTTACAAGCGCTCGAGAAAGTTGAAACAAACAAACGGTTTCACTGTCATACAGCCCAACGGTGGCTCATGAGTGCCTGCATATCAAATGCACCGTTGGGCTGTATGACAGGAATCCGAATGATTTGTATTCGGTCGATGAACTGAAGTATTTTGTAAATAGAACAAAACACACGGTTTCCCCTACATACAGCCCCACGGTGGCTCGTGAGTGCCCGCATATCAGATGCAGCGTGGGACGTATGTAGGGAGTCTGAATGCTTCGTATACCAAAATGAACTACAATGAGTAGACGGTGAGTGCCGGACATGTCCGGGAGGGGGGCTATATATAGGGTCTGGTGGCTCACGAAGTGGTCCTAATAGTGCTGATCCAACAGCTTAGAAGCCCTCAAAAGAAACACACCCCTGATCCAACGGCTCACAAGCGGTTGAAAGAAACACACGATCCGTGTGATTCTTTAGTCCCGGTTGGTGTGTTACCAACCGGGACGTGAGACGGGTCCGTCACGTGTCCTCCCAGCGCTGCCCTGGACACGTGTCAAACCCCAGCGCTGCCCTGGTCACACGTGTCCTACCTCAGCGCTGCCCTGGTCACACGAGTCCTACCTCAGCGATGATCTATATGTAAACCCTAAGCCACGAAGGCATCGTATCCACGAGATGGATCCACCTCGCCCACCACAGCGCCTTCTAGACTAGGTCGAGCATGCTCGGCAGAGTGCGCTTGGGCGCTACCGCGGGAGCCTATCCCACCGTATGCCCACGAGACCGGCTTGGAGAGGAATGCCATGCTACTGGCCTCCTGCTCCGGTGCCGGAGGAGGTGCGGAGGATGTACGAGCACGCGTGCTCCGACGTCCCTGACCCTGACGAGGATGCGTACGCCACTGGGCTGGCGTGGGGATCCGCAGCCGCATACGTCGACTTGGCCGCCGCACCTTCACCAGCCACCGCCGCCCCTCCTGATGAGGAGGAGGACGACGACGACTTCGACTGGAGCGACCATGGGGAAGAGGTCGGCGGGCCGCAGATGCAGGAGGCCATTGAAGCCTCCTTGCAGTCCGTCCGCGATGACCGTGTCCAGCGAGCCAGGACTTCCTTGCAGCTCAAGGCGAAGGAGGCTTCCGAGCTGGCTTGGACGCTGAAAGACTCATCCCCAATGGTTCGTGCCCTCCGCCACCAACGTGCGCGCGAGAACGGGGTGGCTCCTCCCGCCGTTCCCCCTAATCCTACGGCCTCTGAGCCAGCAAGTCCGTTTATGTAGTAATGTAATTGTTAGTGATGTGTAATAATGTATCCTTTTATGTAATTCTGTGGGATGTTGTTAAAGATGTTTTAAAAATAAAGGGATGATTATTACAAAAAAATAGAAAAAATATGACTTTCAAATTTAAACAATATTAGTTAATGCATTTTTAATTGAAAATGGCAAAATGGTTAATGTTTGTATAGTTAGAACAATTATTTTAGAAAACAGAAAATTGATTTGGATTAGTTTTTCAAATTCAAACACTTTTCATGTTGAATTTTTTCATATTCGAAAGTATGCAGAAGCTATTCAAATTAACTTTCAAAAATTTGCGCGTTATTCAAATTCATATTCAAATTAACTTTCAAAAATTTCCGCGCAATTTTTTTGAAAATTTGGGCGCTTGAAAGAAAAAAGGGACCTCTAGTCCCGGGTGGTGGCTCCACCCGGTACAAGAGGTCATTTTGCGCGCGCTAGGGGTGGCGTATGCAAAAAGACCTCTGGTCCCGGGTGGTCCACCCGGGACCAGAGGGTACCCTCTCGTCCCGGGCCGTGGCTTCGCCCGGGCCCAGAGGTCCCTGGGTATAAGTACCCAGGCCTCCACCCCGGGTCGAGCCACGACCCGGGAGAATTCGATCTGCAACCGGCCCCCGCCGCCGCTGCCCTCGACGACGCCGTCAGGTTGCCCGACGCTCCGGCAGCGCCCTCCGCCTCCGCCGTGCCGCCTTCCGCCTCCGCCTCCTCTATGGCTGCGCCGCGTCGCCCTTCGCCTTCGCCTCCGCCTCCGCCGACGCGTCGCCCTCCGCCTCCGCCGTCTCCCTCCGCCTTTGCCTCCTCACCGTCGCCCTCCGTCTCCACCACGCCGCCCTTCACCGCCTGTCGAGGTGTGCCCTCGGCAAGTCTCATGGTTAGGTTCCTAGGGTTGATTATGTGGTAGAGAACGCGTAGTTTAGTGGAATCGACGGCTGACAAGCGCGATTTACCCAGGTTCAAGGCCCTCGAGTGAGGTAAAACCCCTATTTCCTGCCTGTCTGTATTTGATGACGTGAATATGAGGGTTACAAAGGTCCAGCGAGTTGCTGATCTCGTCGGGGTTTTGGTGGCTATGGATTGCTTGTCCTTGGTCGATCACCCTCCCAGCCTTTATATAGGAGGCTGGGTCTCGGGAAACGTAACCGACCAAGGTTACATGTATGGAAAGTCTTAACCGACTATAACTTGATCTAACTTGGAAAGTACTCTTCGTCTTGGGCCTTCCTTCGTGGGCTTCAATTAAACTTGGCCTTCTTTGATCATCACGTGCACCTGGTACCCTTACGGTGGGATACCCGCAGAGTATAACCTCGCCATTAGCCCCCGAGTACTTGCTTGACTCGAAGAATCGAGCATGTGCTCACTTCATCGTGCACGTCATAATCTTTGCTTTTGTACTCCTGATCCGATGTAGTTCTTCTAGTCTTAATTTGTTTCGATTGTATGTGTATACAAGCCAAGGGATATTGACATAGTAGGCCTGATTCACTCGAAAATCGAGCTCAGTTAACTGCTCATTTGGGCAAAACCTTACTAGTCTTCAGTCAGACTCGAGTCCCCGGACTCGAGCCTGGAACACAGTCGAAAGCTTTTGCCTAAGAATTATGACTTAGTAGGCCTGATTCACTCGAAAATCGAGCTCAGTTAACCACACATTCGGGCGAAACCATACTAGCCTTCAATCAGATTCGAGTCCCCGGACTCGAACCTAGAACACTTTTAAAACTTTTGCCTAGGGATATTGACATAGTAGGCCTGATTCACTCGAAAATCGAGCTCAGTTAACCGCACATTTGGGCGAAACCATATTAGCCTTCAATCAGATTCGAGTCCCCGGACTCGAATCTATAAAACTTTTGAAACTTTTGGCTAGGGATATTGACATAGTAGGCCTGATTCACTCAAAAATCGAGCTCAGTTAACCGCACATTCGGGCGAAACCATACTAGCCTTCAATCAGATTCGAGTCCCCGAATTCGAACCTGGATCATACTGGACAGACTCGACTCAGGCCGTTGTAGGTCTTACTGACTTATTCTGCAGTTTAACTTTTGATACCTAACGCGTCCGTCGGGATTTTCATCATGTCTGTTGACACGGGAAAATTCAAGGGAAAACACTGTTGGAGCATCCCTCGGCCCAGCTCGATTGATTGGCGGTCTTACCTTTGCATTTGCGTAGGCAGCATCCGAAACATCTGCGATTGGCATAGTCCGGGAATTTTTATGAAGTATGATTCTTTGATTTGTGAAGTATTTAATGCATTTAGTCGAGTCTGTAGTCGAGTGAGTTTGTTACCTTTTTTGATAATCTATGGGAGCGCGACAGCGCTCCCATGGGAGTAGCTCCCCGAGATTGTGGTTTATTGTCTTGCAATAGAGGACAATCTCAAATCATTTCTCTGTGCTGCTTTTGTCAATCGAAATATTTTTGCTTTCGAAATTCATGGGAGCGCGACAGCGCACCCATGGGAGTAGCCCCCGAGATTGTGCTTTATTTCATTTGAAGTAAAGGATAATCTCAATAGCTTTTGTTTCCTTTTGTAATTATGAGAAATTTTTTATATGCTCCCATGGGAGTACTTTTGCCAGTCGAATCCTTTGTCGATTGTAATCTTGTATACTTTAATCGAATATGTATGCCATCTTCACACCTCACGTCATTCGTGACATCTTAGGCGTGCGCTCGCTGTTTTGACAAGACCTGTCTCTGAGTGAGTCTATTGTTCGGAGGTTTGACCTCAGAAGATGTCGTTTTAGCTTTGATTTGACCGGTCGTGGCATAATTGGGGAAGCCCCCGAGTCTATCGAGTGGATTTGTGGCTGCTGTTCGCCTCAGCCCCCGAGCCTATCGAGTGGGGTTGAGTTGTCTTGTTTGACCCAGCCCTCGAGTCTGTCGAGAGGGGTTGTTTTGCCTTTAGTGTTTGGTGTATACAGCCCCGAGTGTTTGAGTGGGGCAAATAAAACACATATATGAGAAATATGGAGGAGCATATATCTTTATTCCAAAAGGTATGCTCAACTACCAAGCCGCCTCATTAAAAACCTTCCAGTTCCCTTAGGTACCCTGGTAAGGGAAAAGAGTGCGTCTGAAACCTGCTGGTTCACTCGAATTATGCGCTATTACATATGAGACTAAGAGATCTATGCATAGAACCGACGCAAGTGCGCCACGTTCCATGGGTTTGATGCTACTTCCCCTGTCTTCGCGTTTTTCAGTCGATAGGCTCCTCCTTCGATGACTTCTGTGATGATGTAAGGTCCTTCCCATGGTGATGCGAGTTTGTGGACTTTCTTCTGCTTCTCCCGCAGCACCAAGTCTCCCACCATGAAGGATCGTGTGCGCAATCGACGACTATGGTAGTTGCAAAGATCTTGTTGATAAACAGCCGTTCGCGCCAAGGCCGTATTGCGTGCTTCTTCCAGCAAATCGGCTGCGTCTTCGAGTGCCTTGTTTGCGTCATCTTCTTCATACGCTTCCACCCGTGGTGCGTTAAACTTGACGTCGGAAGGTAGCACTGCTTCCGCACCATAGACCATGAAGAACGGTGCGTACTGTGTAGAGGCGTTTGGGGTGGTCTTAGGCTCCATAGTACTGATGGGAGTTCATCAACCCATGCACCCGCGGCCCTTTTGAGTGGTACTAAGAGTCTCTTTTTGATGCCGCTGCATACGAGTCCATTGGCTTTTTCGACTTGCCCATTGGATTGTGGATGCGCCACAGAGGCGTAGTTTAGCTTAATGTTTGGTTCCTTGCAAAAGGATTTGAACTCTTCTGCCATGAAGTTGGTGTCGTTATCGGTTATGATACTGTCCATGACTCCAAATCGATACATGATCGATTGTATGAATCGGACAGCGTAGAAGCTGTCGAGCTTGTGATGGGGATAGCCTCGATCCACTTTGTGAACTTGTCGACTGCCACCAGTAGGTGAGTATGACCGCCTTTCGACGATTTTTTGAGTGGTCCCACCATGTCAAGTCCCCATTGGGCAAAAGGCCATGCCAATGGTATGGTTTTTAGCGCGGATGCGGGTGCATGTGGCTTGGAAGCGAACTTCTGGCAACCGATGCACCTTTTGACTATGTCCTCTGCGTCCCTTAGCGCTGTAGGCCAGTAAAACCCTGCTCGGAAGGCTTTGGCTACGAGTGATCGACTGCCGGCGTGGTGCCCGCAGGTACCTGCATGAATGTCCCGAAGGAGGTCTTTGCCATCTTCGAGTGCAATGCATCTTTGGAACATACCTGAAGTGCTGCGTTTGTACAGCTCACCGTTTATGATGGTGTATGCTTTTGCTCGTCGAGTGACGCTTGGCCTCGTTTGTATCTTCTGGTAGTTCATTGCGAAGTATGTATGCGAGGAAGGTTGAGTCCATGTTGGCTCAATGAGAAGTACCTCAATCGGAGGATCCTCTGTGCTTGGTGCTTTGCTCTTGTCTGTAGCTGCTGTCGTGGTCGATGGTCGTTTGTCGATTGACCTATGCTCTATTCGCTCGAGGAAAACACCTGGTGGTACTGGTGCCTTTGTGGAAGCGATGTTGGCTAGTTTGTCAGCCTCTTCGTTGCTTTCTCTCCCTATGTGCCGCAGTTCGCAGCCATCGAAGCTGCCCTCCATTATGTTGTACAAATCCCGGTAGCGATCATGTTGTCTGCGATTGCGTCACAGGCCTTCATTGTTTGCTGCACAACTAAGTTAGAGTCGCCATAAATCATTAGTCGAGTGCACCCATGGCTTTTGCCATGCGCATGCCGTGGATTAGAGCTTCGTACTCGGCCTCGTTGTTTGATGGGAACTCGAAACCCATTTGCAAGATATAGCGCAGTTTATCGCCTTTTGGTGATATGAGTATGACGCCTGCTCCCGCTCCTTCATTCTTTTTGGACCCGTCGAAGTACATGGTCCAGGAATTTGACACATCAGGTACCCCTGGCAATTGAGCTTCTATCCACTCGGTGTGAAAGTCGGGTAGGACTTGTGCCTTGATGGCCTTTGGGTGCTCATACTTGATTCCGAGTGGTCCCAGCTCGATGAGCCATTTTGCTACTCGCCCTGTTGCGTTGGGGTTTGTGAGGACGTCTCCAATCGCTGATTTATTGACCACCGTTATCGGGTGTTCTGTGAAGTAGTGCGCCAGCTTCCTGGATGTCATGAACACGGCGTATGCCAATTTTGATATTGCGGGTACCGCTGTTTGGACGGGGAGAACTTCACTTACGTAATATACTGGTCTCTGTATGCTTTGATTATGTCCTTCTTCCATGCGGTCGACTACCAGCACGGTGCTGACCACTCGATTGGTGGCTGAGATGTATAGGTAGAGTGGCTCCTTTTCCTTGGTGCTACAGGATTGGAGGACTTGTGAGCATCTTTTTGAGTTCGAGGAAAGCTGCTTCGGCTTCATCTGTCCACTCGAACTTGTCTGCTTTCTTCATCAATTTGTAAAATGGAAGTGCTTTTTCGCCTAGTTTGCTGATGAATCGACTGAGTGCTGCTACTCGACCAGCTAGCTGCTGCACCTCATGGAGTTTGGTGGTCTCTTCATTGTGAGTATGGCCTGTATCTTTTCTGGGTCTGCTTCGATTCCACGCGCAGATATCAAGTAACCCAAAAGTTGTCCAGCTGGGACACCGAAGGTGCATTTCTTTGGGTTAAGCTTGATGTTGTATCGATTGAGGTTCTTGAATGTCTCCTGTAGATCACTGATTAGCGTGTCCTCCTTTTCAGTCTTGATGACGATGTCGTCGACGTAGACCTGAACATTGCGTCCTATCTGTTCTTGTAGACAGTTTTGCATCATGCGCTGGTAGGTTGCACCTGCGTTTTTGAGCCCGAAAGGCATGGTTGTGTAGCAGTAGACCCCGAGTGGGGTTATGAATGCGTTTTGTCTTCGTCTTCTTCTTCATCCGAATTTGATGGTATCCGGAGTATGCATCCAAAAATGATAACCGAGCGCATCCTGCTGTTGAGTCGATGATCTGGTCATTCGTGGCAATGGGAAATGATCTTTTGGACAACATTTGTTCAGGGCGGTAAAATCCACACACATCCGCAGGGTGTCCGAGTGCTTCTTTTCGACCAGTACAGGGTTAGCAACCCAGTCTGCCTTTTTGATTTCTCGAATGAACTTTGCAGCAAGTAACCTGTCAACTTCTGCCTCGATTGCGCCTCTTTTGGGATCGAGACACGGCGCATAGTTTGCTTGACTGGTCTAGAACCTGGCTTGAGTTGTAGAGAATGCTCGGCGAATTCCCTGGGAATACCTGGCATATCAGCTGGGCACCATGCAAATATTTCCCAGTTTTCACGGAGGAATTCGACAGCGTGCTTTCCTGTTCGCTAGTAAGACTCGATGATACATTGACCGTTTTTGAGGGATCAGTCGGGTGCACCTGGTGTTTCCTTGTGTCATTGGTGGCATTGAATTCTCTGTCGGATGCCAGCCTCTTGTGTTCCGGCAGAAGTGTGCGGTCGTTGAGACCTCGAGTTCGGCGAGTGACTGTTCCATCCCGTACATCTCGGAGATTTTGCTGAAGTCACGGTCGCATGAATCTGATCTTTGAAAATTCCCATTGACTGTGATGACTCCTTTTGGTCCTGGCATTTTGAGCTTGAGGTAGGCGTAGTGTGGGACGGCCATGAATCGAGCGAAAGTGGGGCGCCCAGTATTGCATGGTATTGTGACTTCCAGTCGACCACTTCGAACTCAATCGACTCGGTTCTGAAGTGGTAGGATCTCCAAATGTAACATCAAGTTGTATGTACCTTGTGGGAGTACTGCTTTGCCTGGGACGATACCGTGGAAGGTACTTGCGGACTTTGGCAGGTTTTCGACTGATTTGTTCATCCTGCGTAGCGTATCCGCAAAGATTATGTTGAGGCCGCTACCTCCGTCCATGAAGACCTTGGTCATGGCGTAGCCTCCAATTTGAGCGTCGAGTACCAAGGCTGCGTGCCCTGGTCGATATACTGCGGGTGGATGGTCCTCTCGATTGAAGACAATCGGAGTTTCTGATCCTTTCAAAAAATCTGGATAGCTGGGGGTGCCATGACCGCCATATTGACGTGTCGAGTGTGTAACTTCTGCTCTCTATTGGATGGTCGTCCTCGCTGGATCATGTTCATCTGCCCGCGGGTTACATGATATTTTTGCTCCTCTCCTTGCTGCATCTGGTGCACGGCTGCTGCCATTTGTGTTCCCGTATTGGGTTGTGCTGGTACCATGTATACTGGCGTCGGTTGCGCTTGTGTTGGTGCAGAATACACTGAGTAGGTGTGTTTGCGGTGGCATGGAATATACCTATGTTTGTTGTACTTGTTGCGGCACTGGATATACCTGAACAGGTGTGCTTGTGTCGTAGTCGATGGAGTCTGCGTCAGTTGAGGAGGTGCGCGCCCATCTCTTTGCAGTCGCAGTATGTGTTCAATCGCAAGTTGATCGAATTCCCTGCAATTTCTCAGTGAATGGTTAGAGCGTAGCTTACCGTCGTCCCCTTTGTATAGATGGAATCTGCAGTAATCGTCCATCCTTTCTTCGACTGAGCGCTCAGGCTCTTTGTCTGCTCGTCTGCGCCATTCTGGCCTTTGTAGCTATCGTGGTTGTCGCATCTGTTGTCTCCATAGCGATCTCGACTGTCGGGGCGATCATCTGTGCGATGGTCTCGATTATCACGGCGATCATCTGTATGATGGTCTCGACTGTCACGGTGATCGTCGGGTCGTCTGTCAGCCTAGTCGCGGTTGTCCCGTGGCTGGACAAAGCCTGCGGCGATGAAGCTTGGATGGTCATCATCGTGATAACGATGCTTGCGTTTGCGCCTCCGATCATCTCTGTAGCTATCTCTGCGGTCTCGACTACCACTCTCGTGGTTTTCATGTGAGAAGCGGGTCGAGTGCCTCGTACATAGTCTTCTCCATCCGCCCACTTTGTTGCGAGTACCATGAGTGCCGCCATTGACCTTGGATTTTCTCGACCAAGTGTTTCTTTGAAATCTTCTCTCCAGAGTCCGTTCTTGAAGGCATCGATTGCCCTATCTTCCGATACGTTGCCTACTGAGTTGCGGATGGCGGTCCATCGCCGTATGTATGATCTCAGCGATTCATCTGACTTTTGCTTGCAGGTTCGAAGTTATTCGAAAGTTTTGGGGCGTTCGCATAGAGGTTCGAAGTACTTGATGAAATCGTTTCTGAAGTGTTCCCACGAATCATAGTATGATTCAGGCAGTGATTTGAGCAATCGCGAACCGTTCCTTCCATCATGAGTTGTACGTACTGCATAGCTGTGGTTGTAGTGCCGCGTTGACATCCGACTGCCAGCCTGTAGTTTTCTAGCCAGCCTGATGGCTCTTGTTTGCAGTTGAATTTGGGCGTGGAAGCTAGTGAGAACTTCTTTGGCATTCGAGCCTCCCGGATTCATCGAGTGAAGCACAGCGCTCCGCAAGGTCTGATTTCTGCTTCCGAGTCTGAGTTGCTGCTGTATGATCTCCTAGAGCGGCTCCGGCTGGAGCGGCGATGGCGTGAGATTTTTCGACTGCTTCCTCTTCGAGGGCTTCGACTGCGACGGTCCCGATCTGTATCTCTCCTTGGAGCTGCTTGTGGCGGCTGTATGGCCTTTGCTGCTATTGCCAGTTGCTTGTACAGCTGGAGGTGCTGATCCCTCTTGGGTCTCCAGCAGGAGGTTCGATTGTTCTGAGGTAGGTGCCTAACGTCATCAGCGCCCCGGCTGGTTAAGTAGGTATGGGGACTCCTTCCGCATCGACTGCCATAAAGGCTGGGTCCAGGTTTCGAGTGACCGCTGCACGATCTGCGTCTCCAAGGTTTATGACTCGTGACCTGTTTGCAGGGTCGTTTCTTCCTGCTGAACTCATAGATAACGCTCTTCGTCGAGCACTCGATATGCTGGCCTGCTTTTAGCGTTCTTCGAATACCGCTCTGTAGTTCTTCAGCCATATCGATTCTTGCCATTGGAAGTACTGTAAGGTCAATACCTCTTCTGGGGTTGCGTTTGCTGATAGCATTGTGCAACTTTCGATTACTTTGCTCACTTTGTCGGCCATCTCTGCTGTGATGGTTAACGTGGTTGTTCCGTCAGGCATAGTGACTGTGCAAGGGTATTCTATAGGTCAATGACATGCTGCAGCTATTGACGTTTCTGCGGTACTCGCGGTGTAAACCTGATAAGGTATCACCCGATCTTCTGTCCACGTGATGTTGACGCGCATTATGGATTCAGCGTCGTCGTCCAGGCTCATATCGGAGTTGCTTTGTTTCTGGGGTTTCCGCTGCAATCGAGTAGATTCTCGAGTGCTTTGTCCAGGCTGTCTGCGACGCAGGTGAATATCTCGTGGCTGGCACGGATTTCTGGGCCGTTGAGATCGGCAAGGTATATGTTGTCGTTTATGTCCTCCTCGTTCCCCATGACGTTGTTGCAGTCGATGATGTTGTCTAGTGACTCAATCGAGTTGTTCGGGCGGTACGTAGATTCGATCTCGCTCTTCCCAAATCTTTTGGCTACCGCGTCGCGGAACTCCTGCGAGTTCATGGATGTTGCAGAGTCGCTTGGCGATTGGATCGGAACAATCTGTGATGACATCGCCGCCAAGATGGATGGTGTTGCAGTCGAAATATCGTCGAGTGTCCCCATGTCGAGTGGATCGAGTAGGTCCTGCACACCATCTTTATTGACAAACAAGTTAAATTCTCCAACTGTAATATCCAAACCTGATTCGAGTCCAGCAGAGGCCTGTTGAGCTTCCATCGAGTGTGGCGTGAGCCTCCTTGGAGAGATTGGTGAGTGATCGCCTCTCGAGTTGATGCTAGTCGATCTTGCCGGCGAGTTGCCGTTTGCAGCCATGATCGGCGATTTGCCGTTTGATGATATAGCAGGTGAGTTACCTTGTGCAGATGCGATCGGCGAGTGGCCGCTTGATGATGAAACCGGCGAAACCGTGAGCCCAACACTACCTGTTCCCACAGACGGCGTCAATTGTCGAGGTGTGCCCTCGGCAAGTCCCATGGTTAGGTACCTAGGGTTGATTATGTGGTAGAGAACGCGTAGTGTTAGTGGAATCGACGCCTGACAAGCGGGATTTACCCAGGTTCAGGGACCTCGAGTGAGGTAAAACCCCTATTTCCTGCCTGTCTGTATTTGATGATGTGAATATGAGGGTTACAAAGGTCCGGCAAGTTGCTGATCTCGTCGGGGTTTTGGTCGCTATGGATTGCTTGTCCTTGGTCGATCACCCTCCCAGCCTTTATATAGGAGGCTGGGTCTCGGGAAACGTAACCGACCAAGGTTACATGTATGGAAAGTCCTAACCGACTATAACTTGATCTAACTTGGAAAGTACTCTTCGTCTTGGGCCTTCCTTCGTGGGCTTCGATTAAACTTGGCCTTCTTTGATCATCACATGCACCCGGTACCCTTACGCTGGGATACCCGCAGAGTATAACCTCGTCACCGCCGGCGAGGTAATATTCTTGTAGTTTAGGGTTTAAATTTTGTTTTTTAGTGTTAGTGTAAGTAATTTTAGAATTAGGTGAATTTTAGTTTTAGTAGTTTAGTTGAATTGTAGAATTTTTGTAGACTCAGGTGAATTTTAGTTGAATTTTAGTTTTAGTAGTTTAGTTGAATTGTAGGATTTTAGTTCAATTTTTGTAGACTTAGGTTACATTTAGTTGAATTTTAGTAGACTTAGGTGAATTTTAGTAGACTTAGTTGAATTTTGTTAAACTTGGTTGAATTTTGTTAGGTAGATTTAAATTTGCTAAGTGAAGATTTAAATTTTGCTAAGTGTAGATCTAAATTTGCTAAGTGTAACTTTTTGCTAAGTGTAGATTTAATTTTGCTAAGTGTAAATTTAAATTTTGCTAAGTGTAGATTTAAATTGGGTCAATCGTTTCTGTGCCCTACCTACCTCGGTTTTATCTGTTTGTGCCACCCCCGCGTAGTTTCTCTTGTCCGTGCCCTGGCTGGGCCGCAAATGGCCCGTGCACGCCAAGACGGCCGTTTCCGTCTGGTCAACCGTAACTTGGCCTGACTTGACTTATGGGGTCGGCCTGGGGCACCGGCCTGACTGGTGGGGTCGGATTGGTGGGGTCAACCTTGGTCCTCCTCGTCCCATCCTTCTCCTCCAAGTGGGACCGCTCAGGTGGGGACAGGAAGCGAGTCTCAAGTGGGGACAGGAAGGGACGAATCTGACGCCCAGGTTGGGTATCTCGGCCTCAATTAACACATCGTTAACACCGAATTAACTGAATTAACACTGAATTAACTGAATTAACACCGAATTAACTAAATTAACACTGAATTAACACACGTCATTGTTTAGTGACAATTCATTGATTCCAAATTGGGGACAGGAAGCGAGTCCTTGTTAAGTGGGGACTGAAACTGAAACTGAAACTGAAAACTGAAACTCGATGTATAACTCGAATTCATAACTCGATTTATAATAGGATTCATAACTCGATTTGAAACCGAAACTCGACTTATAATAGGATTCATAAATCGATTTGAAACTAAAACTCGATTTGAAACTGAAATTCATATTACTATAAACACTGATTACAAAAGATTCCGGCGGTTTTACAAAAGATTAGACAATATAAGCAGTGCTTTATGCACTGCTACTACGCCTAATACTACTGCTAATCAGTAGCAGTGCAACTAATGCACTGCTACTGCTACTACGCCGGCCTCGGCTCCTACATGCGCCGCCTCTGGGCTGGCGGTTCGTCGTCGTCATCGTCGGAGTCGTCGTCGGTGCCGTCGTGGCCGTCGTTGCCGTCATGGCCGTCGTCGCCGTCCTCCTCCTCCTCGTCGTCCTCCTCCTCCTCGTCATCGTCGGAGTCGGAGCCGTTGCCATCCTGCGGCTCCAACTCCGGGTCCGAGTCCTCCTCCTCAGACCCGTCGTTATCGTCGGAGTCGGGGTCGGAGTCGGCGCCATCACCGTCCTCCCCCTGGTCGTCCTCGTCGCCTTCGCCGTCGTCGTCGCTCGGCATGTTCTCCTGCCAATGCCCGTGGCCCTCTTCCCACCACGGGATCGGGTTCCCCTCGCCGTCGGAGTCGCTCGGGATGGCTTCGTTCTGCCACCACGGATCCATTGGAGGGAAGGGGTGGTTTGGGGTTTTTTGGAGTGGAGAGAAGAGAGAAGAACTGCACCAATGCGCAATGTAGACAAGAGAGAACCGAGTGAACCGCCGTCGCAATGGGATTGGGGTTTTTATGTGTGAAGGATAGTGATGAATTCACTGCCGCCGGCGCGTAGATCGATAATCGATTGGGGCACCGAACAGGCGGCAGGCCGATCGCTTCGTTTTCTTGCCAACACAGTGTGAAAAGACAACACCATTTACAGATTATATGCACAATGATGACATCGTGTGACCGCGCTTCACGTCTAGTCGAACTGGTGGCCCTTACTGACATGCTTGTAAATGTTCACCACGTCATCTGGTGCCCCTTGACGTGTAGAGTACAAGTGTCAAACAGTTGATGTGCGTCATCGTTCTGGTCAAATTGAATGCAGTTGGAGACGCTGTGAGACATCTACACGTAGCAGAAGCATTTTTGCGAGAACTGACGCGATTAAATTTTTGTTTACGTGCAAATATGGGTCGGTGCATCCGTGTCAACACACCAAGCGCGATCTGGACATGAACTGGACGTGAACGGCACCCACAATGCGTGCTCTGTGTAGTTACGCGATCTGAACGTGTGTACATCTTGTTTATCAACTTGAACCGTTAGTATATGACAAAATACGATTATGTGCGCAGGATTTTCCTTTTTTTTATTTTTTTTTGAATATTTGAAGCTCATTTCAAATTTCGGTCAACTTAACGTTGACCGACATTTAAACAAGTTTAAAACATGAAATTTGAAAAACGAAGACGCGATCCTTCTTAGTCACTCCAAAATGAAACTTTGTGAGGTGTTTGAACATTTCATGTTGAAAATCCAAAACCCATTCTCTTCACCCTAGAAATCATAGACATAGTGTGAGATATCACCTTAGATACATGCATTTCTCATACGAAATGTTTATAGATGATGTTTATTAACTTGAATCGTTAGTATATGACATAAGACGACTATGTGCACAGGATTTTCCTTTTTTTGATTTTTTTTAATATTTGAATCTCATTTGAACCTCGAGTTCATATGACATAGTTCGAGGATATCACTTAGATACATGCATTTTTCATCTGAATGTGTATAGACATTATTTGTCAGCATGAACCGTTAGTATATGACAAAATACGACTATGTGCGCAGGATTTTCCATTTTTTGATTTTTTTTGAATATTTGAAGCTCATTTCAAATTTCGGTCAACTTAACGTTGACTGACATTTAAACAAGTTTAAAACATGAAATTTGAAAAACGAAGACGCGATCTTTCTTAGTCACTTCAAAATGAAGCTTGGACACTTTATCAAACTTTTCAAAACCCCGTTGAGTGCCTCCAAACCCCGTTGAGTGCCTCCAAACCCCATTTGAACAATGACCGTCGAACTAACCGTAGCGTTGAACTGCAGCCGTCCGATCGTTCCTCTAGAAGGAATCTGCAGGCAGACTCGGGCGATCCGCGAGAAGCTCATTCTGCGATCTGATTGGACTAGGGTTTTACCCGCTGACGAGTGGACCACGGCGTACCCAATGGGGATTTTGGCTCGCCCACCGCCATTTGCCTGAGTGACACAAAATGGGGATTTTGGCACACCA
Organism: Poa pratensis; assembly: GCA_947311845.1. Lineage (NCBI taxonomy): Eukaryota > Viridiplantae > Streptophyta > Magnoliopsida > Poales > Poaceae > Poa > Poa pratensis. The sequence goes on from CAMZMU010000035.1 coordinate 37,574,151, forward strand.
AATGGGATTTTGGCTGTAACCCGTCATCGTAATTTAAATGGGGATTTTGGCACACCAAATGGGGATAGCCTGAGCTTGGTCAAATCTAGCTTGAATCCATATAAATTTTCAAATGAGCTTGGACTCGCTGAAAAATGTGTTTCAAATGAGCTACAAAGGTAGGGTAAACGGCTCCATTTGTAAGCAAAAATGGTGGACTCGCTGAAAAATGTCTTTCAAATGAGCTCCAAAGGTAGGGTAAACGGCTCCATTTGTAAGAAAAAATGGTGGACTCGCTGAAAAATGTCTTTCAAATGAGCTGCAAAGGTAGGGCAAACAGCCCCATTTCTAAGCAAAAATGGTGGACTCGCTGAAAAATGTGTTTCAAATGAGCTCCAAAGGTAGTCCTCGTCATCCATTGAATAGTCCAAAAATGGTGTACATAATTATAAAATAGATCAACAACTAATAACTAAATTGGCACTTGCCCTTAATAAAGAAACTAATAACTAAAATGGACTACCACTAGTCCTCGTCATCGGAAACCTCCACCGACTCGGCCTTGCCCTTGCCCCTGCCCTTGCCTTTGGCATCGACCTCCATTGGGGCGTTATTGTTCGACGGCGACCACATGCCCTTCTTCTTCCCCTTGAGCCGTTGCTGCTCGGCGGCGGAATGCTTGGCCAGCTCCATGGCTTTCTGGTCGGCCATGGCCCAGGCCATACCCGGGTCCAGCACCTCCGTGACCTCGTCCTTCCAGGCCATGGTCCAGTCCATACCCGGGTCATCCTCGTCGTCCTCTTCGGACATATCGATGAAGGAATGGGATTGGGAGCAATGGCCCTGCCCCTGCCCCTGCCCCTGCGACTGCGCCTTGGAGACTCCCTAATCGTGCAATCTCCATCCTTAAACGCATCCTGCTCGAACTTGGATGAGTACGCGCACGCCCACGCCCCATGCCGCTACCCTCGCTCACCTCAAGAAACCAAGGAAAGCGGACGTGGCGGCGGTGGTTTGAGCTGGGAGTGGAGCTGCCATCACCACGAGCCATGGAGAGATAAGGGACTGGGCGAGGGTGTCTAGGAGAGGAAGAGGGGATTTGTGAGCGCAATGGGCAAGGAGATGGCTCCTTTGAAAGCCATCTGCGGTCTAGACGGCGTCGCGGTCTAGACGGCAGTAATGGCAACCGGGCATTGATTCGGCTCCAGACTGCTCAGGACAGAGTAGGCAAGAGAGACGCGAGGACGGCGGAGCAGATGCGCGGCCGGGCCGGCAGTTTAGGCGGCGAGGCAGCTTTTTGCCGGCCAGGTGGCACGCCATTGAAGGCGCGGCACAAATTTGGGGACGGCGAGCAAAGGCATGGTCGCATGGACGCGCACGTACGGCTGCATGCAAGCACTCCTCCGCCGCTGGCCCCACTTGTAAGCTTTAAGTGGGACGGGGTGCATGCACTTCGCTGGGCCCACATGTAACAGGTTTGTTAACGGTCATAGGGCGGAAACGGCCGTCTTGGCCGTGCGCCGGACATTTGCGAGCCAGCCAGGGCACGGACGAGAGAAACTACGCAGGCATGGCACAAACAGATAAACTAGAGAGAACCAGGGCAGAGAAGCAATTATCCCATTTAAAATTGCTAAGTGTAAATTTTGCTAAGTGTAGATTTAAATTTTGCTAAGTGTAGATTTTGATAAGTGTAGATTTAAATTTTGCTAAGTGTAGATTTTGATAAGTGTAGATTTATATTTTGCTAAGTGTAGATTTAAATTTGCTAAGTGTAAATTTTGATAATTGTAGATTTAAATTTTTACTATGTTTAATGTTTAATTTTCTATGTGTAAATATTTTGCTTAGGTAGATTTAATTTTGCTAACTGTAATTATTTTGCTTAGCTCTTATAAAAAATTGTCTTTTTAGTTTATTGTTCTCGGCGACGATGTCCGTGTTCGATCAGACGTGCAATGTCCGGGAGTGGGCTCCTCCGGGTTGGCACTGGGAGGTGCTAACTTCCGGCACGCGTAGCATGGTGAGGAATCCGGGTGACGTCGTCGACCCGGATCTTATTTGGTGGAGGTCGCGTGGGCCACGCTCGGTGCAGAGGGTGCCGGCCCCCGAGAGGTGGTACATCGCCGTATCAGGGAGGAGTACGAGCACGTTCACCGCTACATGTATTTGTTGGATACGGCAGCGGTGTATGATAGTAGATGGCGGATGTTTAGTAGGGTTCCTTCTCATGTCAGTATTGACCCTGTGATGGTTCCTGTTCTTTAGGTGTGCAGCGTCCGTTCAGCACCCCGCGGCTTAGGACCCGGTCGAAGTTAGTGATATTATTCGTGATGTATTAGGGTTAAATAAAAATGAAACCGAGCTATGTAACTGAATTAAATAAAGATGTATGACGATGCTTTTGCTAAGTTTAAAGTTCCCTACGTTGAATTATTCAGCTAATACTATCATTGTTTTATTTTCTTTTGTATTAGTTAAGCAATGGACAATCGAGATGTTCCTCCCTTCCAAAGCAGAGAAGGGGAAGATGTGTTGTTCCACTTTATCCGACAACCCGCGGATGGTGATGAACAGAGTGGAGCAGAAGAAGATGGCTCCGAGTTTTTGAATGAGTCCGGTCCGGAATGGAGTTGGAACAAAGTGTCCAAGGGCAAACGAGCATAGTTGGTGGACCCCCGCAGTCCGGTGAGGTATATTAAGCCTCTACCAGATGTTAAATTTTATTTCTATATATATATTAACAAATGTTTCTTCTTTTTAGACCTCCGCATCGACCCAAACTAGTAAACGAGGCCATGCCAAAGGGTTGGGAACAAAAGATCATTTCAGAATTGATTTAGTCTCTTCAGATGGCCAACTGGTGCAGCCCCCGAACGTCCGCACTAAGTTTGTGTATCAATGCGGAGTTGTTGTTAGGGACAATGTTCCGATCAGCCTTCCGGAATGGAATCGGATAAGAAACTTAGAGGGCAATTATTATGTCACCGACAGAACTAAAGATATACTTTGGGAGAAGCTCAAAGCACATTTCACCCTACCGGTGTTGGATCGTCCCGAACAGACAGAATCCATGACGAAGAAAGTCAAGCATTGGGCTCTGAAGAAGATGTCTGAACAATTTAATAAATGGAAGAACAGATTATACCGTGATTGGGTCGACAAAGAGAAAGTTGCAGATTTCACTGGAACACTAGAGAGGCAGCGGGCTCACTGGCTGGCATTTCTGGAATACAAGAATACAGAATTAGCCAAGCAAAGATCGGCAAAGAATAAGTTGAATCCAGGGAAGAAGATATATCACCATAAGTTGGGTGGAGGTGGTTACGTAACTGCCGAGCCTAAGTGGGATCGGATTGAGGCCACTATGCGTGAAAAAGGGATCATTCCAGTTACAGATAGGTGGCCCCGTAGGGTCAGAAATTGGATGCTTGCTCATGGGGCGGAGAATGACGAATCAGGTGATGTAATAGTTGATGCAACGAAAGAAACTCCTATACCCCCGCAAACAATTCTTGATGCAATCACCGATGCTCGTGAGGGAAGGTTTTTTTTCGACAGAGAAAACGACGAGCTGTGAAAGGCCCTCGGTACTAAAGAAAAAGGAGGATCTATTCGAGGCAGGGGAGGTGTGATGTGGATTGAAGGGTTTCCCGAGGACCGTGACTCTTATAGAAGCCGAGAAAGAGCAAAGAGGAGGAAGGAGCAGGAGCATTCCGACCGGTTGAGGAAAGTGGAAAGTATCATGAGCGAGCAAGCCAAGCAACTAGAAGAATTACGGCGTGAGCGAGCTAGTCAAGGGGCAACTCATCAGCTGCAGCTGCAACATAGTTAACAGGTGGTCCGTTGATAACCCACAAGTGTAGGGGATCGCAACAGTCTTCGAGGGAAGTAAAACCTAATTTATTAATTCGACACAAGGGGAGCCAAAGAATATTTATAAGCCTTAACAGATGAATTGTCAGTTCAGCTGCACCTGGAAATTAGACATGCTTGACACAGACTATCAGTAGTAACAGTTTTATAGAAGTAGCAGTAGTGAGATAACAGCAGCAATAAAGTAGAGACATCAGTAGTGATTGCAGTAAACAGCAGGATTAAAATACTGTAGGCATAGGGATGGATGAACGGGCGTTGCATGGATAAGATAATCATATAATAATCAAGACATAGGCATTTGCAGGTAAATAATGATAAAGCATCCAAGTACTAAGTAACCATAGACATGTGTTCCGTAAATAGTCGTACGTGCTCGCAATGAGAAACTTGCACAACATCTTTTGTCCTACCAGCCCGTTAGCAGCGGGGCCTCTTAAGGTACTCCTTTTAATAAAGTACCGGAGCAAAGCATTAACACTCCGTGAACACATGTGATCCTCACATCAAAGCCATCCCCTCCGGTTGTCCCAATTGCTGTCACTTTGGGGCCTCGGGTTCCGGACAATAATATGTGTATACAACTTGCAGATATGATCTAAAACAATGATTATCCTCATGATACAATAACATGTTCAGATCTGAAATCATGGTACTCGGGCCCTAGTGACAAGCATTAAGCATAACAAGTTGCAACAATGACATAAAGTACTAACAACGGATACAAGGCACCATGCCCTAATGATCTTATATCTATTACATGAATGATCTCATCCAATCCCTACCATCCCCTTCAGCCTACAGCAGGGATTTACTCACACATGGATGGGGGAAACATGGATGGTTGATGGAGAGGCGTCGGTGATGATGATGGCGATGATCTCCTCCAATTCCCCGTCCCGACGGAGTGCCAGAACGGAGTTTCTGGTCCCCGAAATAGGGTTTTCGATGGCGGCCGCGCTCTGGAGGGTTTCTGGAAATATGATCGATCCCCCTCGCGTTTTTAGGTCAGGGGGAATATGTAGTCCAGAGGGGAGCCGAGGTCGTGGCCGAGTCGGCCTCACCATGTCATGGCGCGGCCCAGGGCCCACCGCGCCGCCACGTGGTGAGGGCGGCTCATTGCCCCCTCCGTCTCATCTTCTGGCTCCGTGGGTCTTCTGGTAAAATAAGGGCTTCGCGATAATTTCCACAGTTTTTTCCTAAAAGTTGACTTTCTGCACAAAAACAAGACACCAGGGCAATTCTGCTGAAAACAGCGTTAGTCCGTGTTAGTTGTATTCAAAACACACAAATTAGAGGTAAAACAACAGCAAAAGTGTTCGGGAAAGTAGATACGTTTTGGACGTATCATCCGTCTCAACGGAAAAGCTGCGTGGCTTCCACGACGGTCGCTGCTAATGAGGCATCGAACCAAACATACACCGTGGATTTTATCACTGAGAAGACAACTTGTGAGCTACATGAGGCAGTGAGAAACTTAACCCTGAAGGCGGCGGACGGCTATGCTTTAACTTGTGAATCTAAAGCACTGTATCGTGACACTGAGATTCCAGATGGCTATGCTCATGTTGGCGTGGATCACGTTGAACCCGGATTTGAATCACTCGACCTTGACATCCCTGGAGAGGATGATGAGAGGAAACTGGGAGATGTCCAGGGTGGACTCATTCTATGCCCAAGAAATTGATCAAGTTTCCAGGCTTACAAGGGCCACCATCGCCTCCTCCTCGATATGACGAGGGTGACGACGATGGCAACGACATGAGTCCTGCTCCGACTCCATCGCCGCGTCAGCCGACTCCTCAGCCGTCTCCACCGCCTCTGGCCACTAAGGCTAAGGGTCGAAAGGGATGAAGACCACCGCCATGGATTCCTGATCCAAACCCCGACTTGAGCCCCTCCCAAAAGTACCGAAGGTTCCTCCCCCGAGACCTTATGACGTCGAGTATACTCTAGAGGAAGCCCACAGTGGCTACAAGCAGATTCGAGAAGACAGTTTGCGGAAATGGCTGAGAAAGAAAACCTCCGCCGAAGGAAGTATATATGGAAGATCAAACACAATGGTCTATTGCTTTTATTAATCATCCATCGCAAATTTTGTTAAACATGCCAGATGACTATGTACGGCTATAAGGAAAACTCCCTCGGGCGGAAAAGGAAAAGGACAAAAGATGTTGCCCAGCTCGGACAACAGTCAAATCAGTCCATCTCCCCACTAAAGGTGGCCACTGATATGGGCTCAGCGAACGAGGAGGATCCCGCTTACCGCACGCAATTTGCTGCAGAAATTTGTATTTCACTTTCTCAACTGGATGCAGATGATATCCCCTCCCTTATGGGACCTGCTAGATGGAACTGGGAATACGGGAAGGATCTAGTGTCACCTGATGAGCTCCAGAATCTACCAACACAAATGACAAGACTGCATAAATGGTACAAGAATGCCACAAGGGAAAATCGAAAAATGATCGTTATGGAAATTACAGAAGAACATTTCAACGGTGTGATGCGTGTAAACCACTTGTTCTTTGGGAGACCCAAGAGTAAGGTTTGATGAGTTTAGCAGCAAGTCTTCCCTCATTAAGACTACCAAGGTTATCAATCCAGTAGGAGGTGAAGACACTTCTGAAGGTGTCAACGGCGCCAGGAAACTTGTTGCGTCGTAGGGGAAATCCTGACGGTTGAGTTGGAACCTGCACACAAGACAATCAAACTACTTTGCCCCAACGAATCAGTGAGGGTGTCAATCTCACCGGCTTGTTGAAAACAAAGAATTAAAAGTGTTGTGTGGAAAATGATGTTTGTTTGCAGAGAGTTAAAAAGAACAATGATTGCAGTAGGTTGTATTTCAGATGTAAAAGAATGGACCAGGGTCCACAGTTCACTAGTGGAGTCTCTCCATAAAAATAACTAACATGCTGGGTAAACAAATTACAGCTGGGCAATTGACAATATTGAAAAGTGCATAATATGCATGTGCAAGTTGTGGTGTCTACTATGAGATTCATTTGGGCATTACAACAGGTACACAGACCGCTATCCAGCATGCATCTGTGCCTAAATAGTCCACCTTCAGGTTAACATCCGTACCCCTTCCAGTATTAAGTTGCAAGCAACAGACAATTGCATTAAGTAAAGTGCATAATGTAAACAACACATTTATCCTTAGACAAAGCATTTTGTTTTACCCCTAGTGGCAACAGCACATCCACAACCTTAGAGGTTGATGTCACTCCCCCAGATTAAATGGAGACTGAACCCACTATCTAGCATAAATACTCCCTCTTGGAGTCACAAGCATCCACTTGGCCAGAGTATCAACAAGTAACGGAGAGCATGCAAGATCATAAATGACATAGATAATTCAGTATTCAACTTGACATAGTATCAATATTCATCGGATCCCAGCAAACACAACATGTAGCATTACAATAAGATGATCTTGATCATGATAGGCAGCTCACAAGATCTAAACATGATGGCACAAGAGAAGACAACCATCTAGCTACTGCTATGGACCCATAGTCCAAAGATGAACTACTCACACATCACTCCGGAGGCAGGCATGGCGATGTAGAGCCCTCCGGTGATGATTCCCCTCTCCGGCAGGGTGCCGGGAAGAGCTTCAGAACCCTCCCGAGTTAGGGTTGACGGCGGCGGCGGCTCTGGAACTTTTCGTGGAAATTGACTCGGGTATCTAGGGTTTTCCCGAATAGATGAATATATAGGCGAAGGGGCACGTCGGTGGAGGCCCGTGGGCCCCTCACCACGTCACGGCGGCAGAAGAGCCGCGCCACGTGGTGAGGGCGGCCCACGGCCCCCTTCGTCTCTCCTTCGGACTCCGTGTACGTGTCAGAAAAATAGGAACTTGGCTTTTGTTTCGTCCAATTCCGAGAATATTTCCAGAACAACTTTTCTGAAACCAAAAAAGCAGAAAACAGGAACTGGCACTGTGGCATCTTGTTAATAGGTTAGTCCCAGAAAATGCATAAAAATGATATAAAGTGTAATAAAACATGTAGCAATTGGTATAATATAAGCATGGAACATCAGAAATTATGATACGTTGGAGACGTATCAAGCATCCCCAAGCTTAGTTCTACTCGTCCTCGAGTAGGTAAAACGATAACAACAAAATAATTTCTGAGGAGACATGCTTTCACACAATCTTGATCAAATAATATTGCAAGGCTCATGTCATGAATGAAGTGACTCAAAGCAATGGTCTATAGTTTGCTAACAAATAGATAAAGAGTAAACAACTGAATCATATAAGCAAAAACTTTTCATGAATAGTACTTTCAAGACAAGCATCAAAAAGCTTTGCATAAGAGTTAACTCATAAAGCAATAGATTCTAAATAAAAGGCATTGAAGCAACACATAGGAAGATTTAAGTTTCAGCAATTGCTTTCAACTTTCAACATGTATATCTCATGGATAATTGTCAACACAAAGTAATATAACAAGTGCAATAAGTAAGCATATAAGAATTGATGCACACAAAGTTGACACAAGTGTTTGCTTCTGAGATAGAAAGAAGTAGGTAAACTGACTCAACATAAAGTAAAAGAAAGGCCCTTCGCAGAGGGAAGCAGGGATTAAATCATGTGCTAGAGCTTTTTAAGTTTTTGAAATCATATAGAGAGCATAAAGTAAGTTTTTGAGAGGTGTTTGTTGTTGTCAACGAATGGCAGTGGGCACTCTATCCCCCTTGTCACCCAGACTTTCAAGAGCGGCTCCCATGAAGGACGTTATTTCTACCCAAGGGTAGATCATCCCTCTTCTCTTTTGTTTACACATGCATATTTATAAATTGGTATGACACTCCTCCCAACCTTTGCTTACACAAGCCATGGCTAACCGAATCCTCGGGTGCCTTCCAACAATCACATACCATGGAGGAGTGCCTATTTGATATGTTTAACACTTTGAAATTGCTTCTGATAAATCATTGGCAAACATGTGAAGAGAATTAAAGTTATAGTTGTAATTAATTGGGACTGGGCACCCCATTTGCCAGCTCTTTTTGCAAAGTTATTGGATAAGCGGATGTATATGCCACTAGTCCATTGGTGAAAGTCTGTCATGAGTAAATGACAAGGTGATAGAGAAAACGCCACATAACTTCCTCATGAGCTATAAAACATTGACACAAATAAGGAGTAATAAAGTTTTGAATAGTTTAAAGGTAGCACATGAAGTATTTACTTGGAATGGCAGGAAATACCACATAATAGGTAGTTATGGTGGACACAAATGGCATGGGTTTTGGCTCAAGGTTTGGATGCACGAGAAGCATTCCCTCTCAGTACAGAGTTTAGGCTAGCAAGGTTGTTTGAAGCAAACACAGGATATCAACTGGTACAGCAAGACTTACATAAAAACATATTGCAAGCATTATAAGACTCTACACTGTCTTCCTTGTTACTCAAACACTTTTACCAGAAAATATCTAGACCTTAGAGATACAAACATGCAAACCAAATTTCAACAAGCTCTACGGTAGTTCTCCACTAATAGGCTTTAACTACATGATGCAAGAGCTTAAACATGATCTACTTGAGAGCTCAAAACAATTGCAAAGCATCAAATTATCCAAGACAATGATCTACAAGAATGAGTATGTCTTTTCAATATACCATCTACCACATGTAGCATTTTCTGTTTCCAACCAAACACCAATCAACTTATTTCAACACAAAACTCTCCAAATAATTCAACAATGAAACAAGAGAGTACTTCTCTACAAGAACTAACAGCTCTGAACAAGAGATGCATGAAAAACAGGAGCTAAAAGCATTGCAGTAGCTAGTTAAGAATACTCAACAAATATAAGTGAAGAATACGAGTATTCACATGAAAAAGCGGAGCGTGTCTCTCTCCCACACAAGAATGCTAGGATCCAATTTATTCAGAAAAAAAAACAACAAAGCAAAAATAAAAGCACACAGACGCTCCAAGTAAAGCACATAAGATGTGAAAGAATTAAAATATAGTTTCACTAGAGATGACCTGATAAGTTGTTGATGAAGAAGGGGATGCCTTGGGCATCCCCAAGCTTAGACGCTTGAGTCTTCTTGAAATATGCTTGGGTGACCCGGGGGCATCCCCAAGCTTAGGCTTTTCACTCTTCTTGATCATATCATCCTCCTCTCTTGATCCTTGAAAACTTCCTTCACACCAAACTCGAAGTAATTCTCATTAGAGGGTTAGTGCATAATCAAAAATTCACATATTCTGTAATGACACAATCATCACCAACTTCTGGACATTAGCTACAGCCACTGATGTTTTGTGGAGCAAAGAAATCCACTCAAACACAGTAAAAGAGAGAATGCAAATAAAAGGCAGAATCTGTCAAAAACAGAACAGTCTGTAAAGACGAATTTTTTCGAGGCACTTAAGTTGCTCAGATCGAAAACTTAAAACTAATGAAAGTTGCGTACATATATAGGATCACGTGAATTTTTCAGAATTTTTAATTTTTCTGGAGTGCATACAGCTCAAAACGTGGACAGCAAAAATCTGTCCTGCGCAGAAATCCAAATCTAGCATCAACTTTCATAGAGACTTTACTTGGCACAACAATGCAATAAAATAAAGATACAAAGGAGTTGTTACAGAAGTAAGCAACTCCTTGACTCAAAGAAAAAGAAAAATTACAGAAATAAAACATGGGTTGTCTCCCATAAGCGCTTTTCTTTAACGCCTTTCAGCTAGGCGCAGAAAGTGAAAATCAAGTGTTTCCAAGTGAAGAAGCATCCAAATCATAACTTGTTCTAACAATAGAATCAAAAGGTAACTTCATTCTCTTTTAGGGAAGTGTTCCATACCTTTCTTGAGTGGGAATTGGTACCTAATGTTCCTTCTTTCATATCAATAATGGCACCAACAGTTCTAAGAAAAGGTCTTCCCAAAACAATAGGACAAGATGCATTGCATTCGATGTCCATAACAACAAAATCAACGGGGACAAGGTTATTGTTAACCATAATAAGAACATCATCAATTCTCCCCAAAGGTTTCTTCATAGCATTATCAGCAAGATAAACATCCAAATAACAATGTTCCAAAGGTGGCAAATCAAGCATATCATAGAGTTTCTTAGGCATAACAGAAATACTAGCACCAAGATCACATAAAGCATTGCAATCAAAATCATTCACCTTCATCTTAATGATGGGCTCCCAACCATCTTCTAACTTCCTAGGGATAGAAGCTTCATGTTTTAATTTCTCTTCCCTAGCTTGTATGAGAGCATTTGTAATATGTTTTGTGAAAGCCATATTAATAGCACTAGCATTAGGACTTCTAGCTAGCTTTTGCAAGAACATAATTACTTCAGAAATATTAAATCATCAAAATCAAAATCATTATGGTCAATGGTAATGGAACCATTGTCTCCCATATTTCGAAAAATTTCAGCACTCTTATCAGGAACAGTTTCAGTGGTTTTGGGCAATTTTAAACGCTTTTCAAGGTAGTAGAAACATTGCCAACACCAATTATTTACCATTGATAGTAGGAGGCTTACTAGCATGTGAAACATTAGCATTACTAGTGGTGGTAATAGTACAAACTCTAGCTATACTATTCTCTTTTTCAATTTTATCCTCTCTTTCCCACCTAGCATGCAATTCAGCCAACATCCTAATATTGTTGTCAATTTTAACTTGGATAGCATTGGCAGTAGCAAAAGTCTTGTTCTCTTTAACATCATTAGGCATAACTTTTATTTTAAAAGATCAACATCAAGAGCAAGGCTATCAACCTTAGAAGCAAGAACATCAATTTTACCAAGCTTTTCCTCAACAGTTTTATTAAAGCAGTTTGTGTACTAATAAAATCCTTAAGCATGGCTTCAAGATCAGAGGATACACTTCTATTATTGTGTAGGAATTACCATAAGAATTGACATAACCATTACCACTATTAGAAGGATAAGGCTTATAATTGTTGTTACCAAAATTATTCCTATAAGCATTGTTGTTGAAATTGTTGTTTTTAATGAAGTTCACATCAACATGCTCTTCTTGAGCAACCAATGAAGCTAAAGGAACATTATTTGGATCAACATGAGATTTACCATTCACAAGCATAGACATAATAATCAATCTTATCACTCAAAGAAGAGGTTTCTTCAACAGAATTTACCTTCTTACCTTGAGGAGTCCTTTCGGTGTGCCACTCAGAATAGTTAATCATCATATCATCAAGAAGCTTTGTTGCAGCACCCAAAGTGATGGACATAAAGGTACCTCCAGCAGCTGAATCCAAAGATTTCTTGAAGAAAAATTCCTGCATAAAAGGTTTGGATGATCATCCAAGCAGTCAGTCCATGGGTGGGACAATTCTTTACCAAAGATTTCATCCTCCCATGCTTGGGCAACATGTTCATTATCAAATTGTTTGAAATTCATAATGCTACTTCTCAAGATATAATCTTAGCAGGAGGATAATATTTTCCAATGAAAGCATCTTTGCATTTAGTCCATGAATCAATACTATTTCTAGGCAAAGATAGCAACCATTCTTTAGCTCTTCCTCTCAAAGAGAAAGGAAATAATTTCAGTTTTATAATATCTCCATCTATATCCTTATACTTTTGCATCTCACAAAGTTCAACAAAATTATTAAGATGGGCAGCAGCATCATCAGTACTAACACCAGAAAATTGCTCTTTCATAACAAGATTTAATAGAGCAGGTTTAATTTCATAAAAGTCTGCTTTAGAAGCAGGTGGAGCAATAGGAGTGCATATGAAATCATTATTATTTGTGCTAGTGAAGTCACACAACTTGGTGTTCTCAGGAGTACTCATTTTAGCAAAAACAAGACTAGGCCGAAATAACAAAATGAAAACAAGTAACTAATTTTTTCCCGAATAGATGAATATATAGGCGAAGGGGCACGTCGGTGGAGACCCGTGGGCCCCTCCTTCGTCTCTCCTTCGGACTCCGTGTACGTGTCAGAAAAATAGGAACTTGGCTTTTTGTTTCGTCCAATTCCGAGAATATTTCCAGAACAACTTTTCTGAAACCAAAAACAACAGAAAACAGGAACCGGCACTGTGGCATCTTGTTAATAGGTTAGTCCCAGAAAATACATAAAAATGATAGAAAGTGTGAATAAAACATGTAGCAATTGGTATAATATAAGCATGGAACATCACAAATTATGGATACGTTGGAGACGTATCACGGTGCAGACGAGATAACTATTGAACTTGAAGAAATCTATCAGTTATACCAGCTCGACGCCCTCGACTTGAGCATCCTCACTACCTATTGTCTTTAAGTGATTCAATTCATTTATGTTCTAAAATAAAGTCTATAGCTTAGCTCGGCCATTGCCTGTTCTAATTATGCTCACTACGGTATTATGCAGAATGAAGAGCGATAAATGTGATAGAAACATCATGTTTGAGATTGGGTTCATTGACCCAAGCCGAGTTAATGAAAGATTGCTACGGACCTACCACGAGGAAACAGTGAACACCTTGTTTAGGTCCCTAGAGAAGCAAAATTATAAAGGGAAGATATTGTTTCCTTACCACTTCAGGTAAGAGTATTACTGTCTTGTACACATTGGTTTTTGCTTACTCAATGTTAAGTGTAACTGATTAGTTACTGACATATATAAACGTGCGCAAGACCCATTACATTCTGTTAATCATTGAAATCGATAGAGCAGAAGTTAAAATCTTGGACTCATTGCACTGGCCCAAAGAGCGGTACGAATATATCCAAGAAGTGCTCCAACGGTAATTTCAATCTTTATCGTATTACATCGGTCTCTTTCCTTCGATTCCTGATATATCAAGTAACTAATTAATAACTCATTTATTCAATTGTTTGTTGGGCAGGGTTTGGGAAGCTTTCCGAAATAGTACATCTGGTCAATTTAAAGAGAAACTTACTTTTGTTTACCCCAAAGTAAGTAGTACGAGCTAGGTGTTCGCGCATTCCTTTTAATTCAAATTTCAATACCATCGTGATGCTTGATTATTATTTGATTGAAATCTATTCTCGTGTAGTACTTGGATAGGCAGCCACCCGGGACCAATTTGTGTGGATATTACGTCTGCGAGTGGATTCGCATGCAAGTCTTTGAGCGGAACCGAGGGACATTTATCGAAGTAAGTGAACAAATAAATTCATAATTTCATTTTATAACCATCAATTGTGTTAAGTGTCATTCATAATTTCTTTTATGATGATTGATATTCATATCAATCTCCCTTCTTTTATAGATGGATCAAATGCAGAGGGACCTGCAACTAAAGGACCGCTTTCGACCAATTTGCGAGGAAATTGCGGGCTTTTTGATGAACTATGTCTTAGACATGAAGGGAAAATCCAATGGCACCAGAATAAAATAGATGACGGGCTCTAGTAGCGGCTTGATGATCTCCATGTAATCGAATAGATGACGATTCTAGTCCCTCTTATATATGATCTTTATATGTAAATTAATTGAATAGACGGGCTCTAGTCCGGTGTGATATACATGCAATCAATTAAAAATGATCGAAATTCTCATAAAGCTTTCTCTTACGAATATTTTGATATGCTATATGTATTTTTCTGATTTACAAATAATTAACCATATATTTTGCAAGATTATTCATAATATACAACAACGGAAACGAAAAAAACCACAGGCCTCCACGTGGGTGCATCTCTAGTCCTGGGTTCTCTCTCACGCGCCATGCCCCGGCCCCGCGTGGAGCTCTCTGGTCCGGGTCGTTGGACACCCGGACTAGCGGGGAGGGGGGGGGGGGGGGGCTCTAGTCCCGACTGGCGCGTCCCGGGTGGACTTCCGGTTCCAGAGGCCGCTACCACCCGGGACCAAAGGCCTCGTCTCCACTAGTGCAATGACGTTTTGTGTTCTTCTTTTCTTCTCGATTGATAGGAAATAACGCGGGTGCTTGCATAGCATGCATGCATATGTTTACGTTTTGTTTCTTTGTAATATATCTACTTGCAGAATAGTTTAGTTTCATGCATGCATGCATTGTATATTTTGGGACGGTATTTTCGTGGCATCAGACGTAAGCTTTTTTTGGCTTCCAATGAAAAATCGGTCTTCGGTCCTACTACATTGGGTTGTAGGTATAGCCACCGTATAGGGGGTGGTGAATCAGCATTCACCGGGGCTCCTTTCTAGCCCCCTTCCTTGCCTCTCCTTCCGTTTTATTAGGCGATATATGTGTGGATTCGGTGACACAATTGCTAGAAATTCATCTTTGACTCACATACATACTGACATTGGGCGCACATCAAGAGTGTTTCCGTTACGTCCATCGCGTGTGATTTACAAAGTGGCCGGTGAACTATCCGCGGCCGTACTTGGATGCTATCATGAGGAGACATCGGCTTTCACCACCCAAGGGCGCAATGGATTATTTGCAAGAATCATTCAGTGAGAAGGTGAAGCTGATTATCCTGTGAGCCCAGCCGGTCCCGTCATCTCCAGAAAAGCTGAATACAAATTACAAACACTACCTATTATCCCAAAAAGGTCAGGCTACGGCAGGTTGCATCATCTGCAATTGTAGGGGAGAAAGTTCTAATTTTGGCATATGGTCTACCCTCTAGCATTCTACCGCTGATGAAGAGGCTGAAATCCTTGCTTGCGTTGAAAGGGTGCGGCATGCACTGCATTTTATTCTGTGAAGGTGCCGAGTATTATTGAAGTGGACGACCCGACAATCGCTATACCCAGGGTTGTGAAGTTCTTCTCAAGGTAGCTCCCACTTCAGCATCCAGTTGCAAGAACTGAAGTATGAACCATCACCTACGTCACACGTTCCATTTTTATCAACTAAGAGGAGGTGCAATACAATATGAATATTAAACATTCAAGAATTTAAACTATTCAAGAATTTGAAAGTTTTCTATAAAATTAAAATGTTCATTATATTTTAAAAATATGGGAAGAATCCGAAAAAGAAATAAAAAAACCAAAAGAGAACAGAAAACCAAAGAAGAAAACCATAATAAGCTACTCAAACCTTAACAAAAGCGTTGATGAAGTGGCTATGTGGGCCAGCCTACTAGAACAAGCCTGAGGTGTGGGAGGGTGCGTGTCGCTTCCCTAAGAGACGCTATGAGCTTCAAATATGGTTTCATCGGATCGGTGAGCCAATATGTATGCTCCAGTGATGAATTTGTATCCTAGACAGCTGTTCATTTAAAACTACCACACGCCCAACAAGCCCAATCGAGTCCGTAGCCCGTAGCCGACCTGGTTTCTCTAAACACGGTCGACAAAAGCCCAAGTTCACGTGCCAAACAGGCCTCCGCTGCGTCTGCGTGCACGACGACGAGAGACCTTCCCGACTCTGCTCTGCTCCACCCGCCTAATCAAACTCGACCAAAACAGAAGCTGTTTCGTCGGCCCGATCACCTCCCGACACTCTCCGCTCCCGATCGACCGATGGCTGCGGCGGCGCTCCGGTCCTCCGTGGGTCTCGCCCTCCGGCGCACGGCCGCGGCTTCGTCGTCCCACTCCCGCCTCTCCTCCGCCGGCGGCGCCAACACCAGGGCGGCACGCACGTACCACCATGGAGATAACTATAGGAGCAGCTTCGACGCCGAGGCCTACTCGCACGGGGCCTCCGGCAAGCCGTGAGTCTCTCTCGCTCTCTCCATTGTTTCCATCTTGTGCTGCTACAGTACAGTACGTGGTTGATGGTTGAGTATGACATGCAGGGACAAGGGTGACGGTTGGTTCGGCTTAGCCGCGTTTCTGGGATCGATGGCATTCATTTGGCTCATGGAAGGAGATTACCACTACTGGCGGAGGCACGAGTTTACTAGGGCGCCGCCGCGGATGAGGCCCAGGCGCGGGCGGTGATGGATCCAAAGAAGAAGAAGAAGAAGAAGAAGAAGAAGCTAGCTAGGCCGGACCTGATCCATGGAGTATCATAGACTGTCTATTTCTAGTGTTGAATATCGATCTGAAAGGGAGATGTACCTTGAGTGGTCATAATTGCGTACGTCGCAGGTGGCTATGTATATATAGTTGCAGTAATGCAGTGTACGTACATAATGGTCAATGTCTAGTTTGATTCGATCATGTTTTTTTTTTGTGAGAATAGCCTAACTTTATTAATCTGAAATTACATACGGGATACAAAGTCCATCAGGTGGTGCAAACCAGAACTGACGTCTAGGAGCTAGAGACGTAGATGACCTCGCAAGACCATGAGCCTCCATATTCGAACTCCGGTTTTCATGTTTGAAAGACACACTCTCAAACTATGCAGACGTCTTTTAATCTCTTCTATAATTGCACTATATGGGCCTAAGTATTGCCTGCCCATATTAGTTATCACCTCTAGACAATCACTTGCAACGCAAATCTTTCTCAATCCCAAATCAAGCGCTAGGACAGAGCCTCCCTGCATGCAAGAGCCTCAAGGGTAGCAGGGTTGGAAGATCCTTCGAACGTCACTGCCGAAGCACCTTGAAATTCTCCAGAAAAAGATCGACAGACTACACCAACTGCTCCCGCTGATCCATCCTTCTTTAGAGCCGCATCTACATTGATCTTGGCTACACCAGTAGGAGGTTTTATCCATCTAGGATGGTTTGCCTTGCTGCCAGGTCGAGCTTGAGTTTTAACCTCCTTTTCAGCTGCCAGATCAAGGTCCAGAATGAACCTCTGAATAAATAGATGCGTAGACAATGGGCTTTGCTGTTCTCCATCATGTATAATGCGCCTCTGGGCATACCAGATTGCCCAGAGCGTGACCACAACCATTATCCAATCTTTCGTAGGCAGGGCCGCAGGGCTGCTTGAACTTCTGAGAGCCAGTGCCTAGCTTCAGGTTCTTGGACTGCACTCACTAGTTGTGTCACCTCCTCATCAGCCAGGGACCAAACACACCTCGAGACTGTGCAGTCAAGAAAGAATGGCGCCATGAATCCTCCTGGCCGCAAATTGAGCACGACTTATCTTCTGCCATGTGTCTGTGATGTCGTACATCACCCGTAGGGAGTGACTGATGGCACAACCGCCACAGGAACACACGTAATTTCGAAGGGACAGGTGTTTCCAGAGATTCGATCATGTGTTCTTACAAAACTGATCGTGTGTTTTTTGGGAAGACGGAGAACATGCTGAGTGCACCTGCCAGCTCCAGGCGGCCTACGAAAGCCCGTTGGGTAACAAGTGCCCACCTCGCGCGCGTCGATCCACCCCGTCCCCGTGGCCGGCCCGATAGATAAGGGCCCACTTACCACGCAAGAGGCCCTCGCTACTACTACGTGTGCCCGACGACCCGTCCCTCTCCAAGAACAAGATCGAACCAATGCATTCTCCATCGATCCGTACGTTTCTCTCCCGACGATCGAAACCCTCCTCCGCTTATGCGTTCGCAATGGCGGCGCCGCTCCGGTCCTCCATCGACCTCGCCCTCCGGCGTGCGACGGCGTTGCCCCGCCTCTCCTCCACCGGCGCCGCGTCTGCCAACACCACGGTGGTACGTACATCATAGCATGGGCGGAGACAGCACCCGCGACCCGGGGCAGCTGCCCGGGCTAGCTTGGGATGGTGTAGACTCGCATCGATTAGCTAGTCAAGTTTTCAGCTGGTAAGGACGTTATTTGCCCGGGCAATTTATTTTTGGGCCTCACGTGCTTCTTGGTACTAGTAACTTAGTAACTTGTACGTGATCAGTTGTTTCGGGGCGACATTTATTCCATTTATTCCGGACCAGAGGGAGTATTAATTTTACTTTCTTTTTTAATCTCATAGTTCTATTTTGGGAGTTTGATGGACATTCGGATATCTCGGTTTTCGGTTCGTGAATCATATTGTCTAGTGAGCTATTTTTCAGTTATGTATTACGCTTTTCCAAACTATGTTTTTCAGTTCGGTAATGATATTCACATTATATATATCAAATATCAGGGAGGGGACACAGACTTTTTGCTCCTTGGTACCAGCACACCTGATATGCGGTTTTTCTTTAGAAATTTTTAAAAAGTTCAATTTTTTGAATCTATTTTGCGCTAAAAAGATGATCGAGTAGTGTTAAAAAAATTGGTCAGGAAATGGTCCTCATTAACTTCTTGGACAAAAGACAAATTTATGACAAATATAGCGTGTATATTGTGTTTTTTAGGGAAGTCTTTAATCAAGGGTGCAATATAATTTATTCTTTGGCAAATTTTATTGCACGGGTGCTCGAATGTCAATTTCGGAATTTGAACCTTTTTTCGATTTCTATTTTCTTACATATCTGGTACAATGGTACCCAGGTTCCAATATTTTGGAGGAGTATCAGGTTACGATTCTCGATTTTTTTTACTTAGCTTACGGCCCGCCCAGGCTCCTATTTCTTCCTGGCTCCGCCAGTTCGTTTTCATGCAATAGTAGTAGTAAATCACCCTCGATCTAAACAGATCGTCCATCTTCTCTCTCAAAACAAAAAAAGGATCGTGCATTTTTTCTGTTCAAAACCTGCTGATTTAACTGTACACCCACTCATCACCGAACCCCGTCCTCGACCCGGCTTCATCATCTCTTCATTCATGCGTGTAGCGGACGATGCACTACGACTTCTCCGGCGACGGGCTCGGACCTGTCAAGCCTGAGTAAGTTCTCTAATTGCTTCAGTATGTTTTTGTATACTGTCCATCGGTTGCGTGAGCGATATATATGGACACAGATTTACATACATGTACGTACGTGCTGCAGGGACAAGTACGACGGTACTTCGCCTTCGCCGCAGCAATCATAGCGGCCAGGGTTTGAACTCATAGAAGGGGACTACTTCGGGTTGGGTAAAATGAACACTGGCCGCGGATGACAGGAGGAGGCGGTAAGATTGAACAAGTGAGGAGATCCATGCCGGAGTGCGTAGTATCCATATTTTTCTTTTATTCCTGGTAGATTTATCTAGAGATAGTGAATATCCATAAAAAAAAATTCGTTTGATTGTTTTCCTCTAAGTGTATCTCTCTTGTGTGTGTACATCATGTTTAATGCCTAGCATGTGTTGCTTGGTTCGTCGTTTTCCGGTTAAACATGGATAACGTCTCGTTTTTCTTCCATGAGCAATTAATCGTCGTCCATCCATATCAAAAGTTTTTATTTTCTTGCTCTTGTCAAATCGTATGCCAGCAAAGTAGTTTGCACCCAGTTTTTAATGTATATAGAGTCATTATTTTGCTCCACGGAGCCGGTAATATACATTTCCTTCCATAAAGAAATGTGCAATATCAAGTTCATACGATCTATGTTGAACCTCTAAGCATATTGATCTCAAATTCTAAACTACTTGTGCAATTGAATATTTTTTCCTTTGACATGGTAGACATTTCGAGATTTTTTTGTGGCTCGGAGCTTCCTGCAATCCTGAATCCAGCGGCCATTGGAGGTCGGTGGCGGCGGCAGGCCATGGCACCTAGCTAGGCCGAGTCAGCCGAGACTTGTGCTGATGGCATAGCAATGGAGCTTGCGTGCATGGACGTCATGCCGCCGCTCTTCCGCTTTGCGTCTGCCCTACGGTTCTTACTACTTTCTCCTTCAACTGCACCTGCATACACGACATAACATGATCCGACGACGCACTAAAAACACTGCTACAAGTAGTAGCATAACTCCAACATGTATACATGTTTCCCGCAAGCTCATATGACATATGCAGCTACAACATAGAATTGCATTGACCGATGATGCACACCATTCATTAAAAAGAAGTTCCGACTGTCCCACAAACAAAAAAGGTTTAGTATTCAATTAAATGCTTTGAGGCAACCGGGCAGTGGTCCCATCCAGCATGGCGTGTACGGAAAAGAAGCTTCTACCCCCTTATCCCCTGTGTAAATATAACCCAAATCTCGAACCATTGAAGTTCAAATGGTAGGCCATCACATGTCCGCTCGTCATGAGGAGGGCAATTTCCTTGAAAGGATGAAATCCAAGAAAATCAAAGATACCGACTCCGCGGCTTCGACCCAGTGTTTGGGCTGACGACATTTCATCATCAGGTCCCACTCAGAGTATCTTCGAGTACTACTTCTTCCATATTATTATGTTCCTGTAAGATCCATGACCCACCAATAATCGACGAGGACGCCAAGGTATGGCGAAAAGTTGATGTCGTGTTTTACCATCCACTCCATTTGACCACATATTCGTCGAGGAATCAAATCTGAAATGCGCATCCTCGTAACGGTATGCACAAAAAAAACCCTTCTCCGATTTACCTAAACGGGTGCATCAAAACCCTTTTTTTTCTTTTGGCAACTGAATGATTTGTATGTATTGTTTGGCCAATTTAATCTGCAAAAATAAAATCATAGTCAAGGAAATAAATTGGTTTGAAGAAATCAGAAACAGTGAGTGTATATACCTACCTTAAAATGAAATCATAACCGAAGTTAAGGTATAGTGCCCATGCCAGTAGTAGCACCCCGTAGAATCCATGTCCCTGGTATTCGGGACAGCCTTTCCTTGCCGAACGAACGACCTCCTCTTCCCACTCCCCGGTCCTTGATGAGAGACATGGGCGATGTATGATGTGGGTGGCCACTCTCCGTGCCGTGACAACTTCTTGCAGTGATGCTCCTGAATATGAGGGACCGAGAACACCTCATAGTGTGGCGACACGGTGGGATCAAACACAAGATATTTGCTATACATGCTATCCCAATGATGCGGTACGTGGCCCGGCATGGACCCGGAAGTTGAGGCAGTTTCACCCATTGCCGCGTTGCCGGTTAACCACGTGGTCGTTGCGAAGCAAGAGAAGGCCGTTGCAACAGTCCAAGATCATGGATTCAAAGATACCATCGTGTGAGGTGTTTTCCGGTAGCCGATACGACGGGGATCTCACTCCGGTCGAAGGCGGCAGAAGAGTACTGGCGTCTCATGGTCCTGATACTTGTTTTGCGGCGTTATGTAGGGGTCATATAGCTCGAGGTAGATACCTTCGAGGGAGACTGGAGGAGCTCTGCCGGTGGCCGTCGACAGCGGCTCGCCACGCCTTGCACACGCAGCGGACACGGCGAGGCCGTGCGAGGGAGGCGGCGGAGGACGTCCAGGAACATATCTTCGTGTAGTTGCCGCTTCGGGTCCATGCAACAAGATCGACAGAATTCAGGCTTCGATTCTTGCGGATATGTATGGAGGATTACCGATGGATGGCTGCAGGTATCTGTGCCAGGCCTACCCCCACCCTTGGTATATATGTATGGATCGATGGATCTACTCCGTGTCTGAGTCGACTTTAGAGTGCGTGGCCCAGCAAATTAAATCCTCCCCCAATGCCCGGTCACCAGGCAAGGCTGATCGACAACTAACGCGCAAGGCGACGAGAGATCGATATAGACCAGAACGAGTCTGCTCCACCCACCAGCTGCGTGGTGAGCACAAAGCGAACTGCTCTCAAAAAAAAACTCGAACACGATCAAACCGTCCTAGCTAACCGGTTCTCCGTCGAAATTCCTCGATCGTTTCTAAATCGAACCTGCGACTGAAGAACCGATACGATAGATGGCGGCAGCTGTTAATTACTGAGCTGATCGTGGACCAACATCTATAATTGAAAAAAATTCTAGACTGTATCCATCAGGATTGAAATGACACTATTATTACTTAATATAATCTTGCTTTCCCACAAAAAATATCGTATGAATCATATTGACGATGAAATTTACATGAATTTCTACTCCCTCCGAGTACTAAACACTCGCTCCCTTCTTATAATTTTTTAAATATTTCAATACATACTGGATATTTACTGAAATGATGAATCTACACATTAAAACGTGTCTAAATACATCAGTATCAGAATGTTAAGACATCTTATTTTTAGATAGAGGTAGTCTAAACCCTTTTAGCTTCTTTTTTGTTGATTTTTGCGTATCTAGACGTACTTTAGTATTTGATTTACCCTTTCAGTTTGTATTTTAGTCCACATTGAGGGTTCAAAACATCTCTTTTTTTTTTGCGAAAGGTTCAAAACATCTCATAATTTGGAACGAGGAAGTACCTCCTAATTCATTCACCCAAACATAATATTGTGTTACATTTTACTACTTTACAACCCGAGAAAGGAGTAAAAAAAAGACTCTAACTCCCTACTGCCACGCCGTTGCCATCACCGCCACTCTTTTTCAATCTTTCAGAGGGGTATCCACGTCGTAACTCACTCAACTCCATTAATCGGTCTAACAAAAATATCAAACACGTTCATTCCGAACTGACTGTTACCATAGAGCTTGACATTTGTCGTTGATAAAAAGACCACAGTTCCATAAAATCAATTGTCGCCGATATTTCGCTGCGCGGGAGGCCCTTCCACCGGAACCCCTCGGCCACACGTAAATATTTTTAACCAGGGCTCTCGCTGCCATTGCCATAAAGGTATTCTTAGGATCTCTCTGTACTACGAAACAAAAATAAGCAATCTAATTGAAACTTTTGGTGTGGGAGGGAAAGGGTAAGGACGGACAAGCAGTGGCCTGATGTCACCTCTCTGATGCCTAGAGTTACTACACGAGGGATCTCTCAAGCCGCCAAATGGTTTTTTGGTCACCTGAACTATTATCATAATATACTTAATGACATACACACACAACATTATCAAACTAGGTATGATGCTTGGCTATCTAATGGGGTCTTGCTGCTCCTCAGGAATTCAACAAGCTTGGCGATGAGTCGTCCCCCAGTCGTAAAAAACACACATAGTGTGAGTAGGCATTGATGTTTAGCAATAATCCATAGACTTTTAGCCTCAGTTTAGCGGATTTCATTTCAACATTTTTAAAAATACGTCTATGTAAATATCTTGAAGTTTTGTATTGCAGGGTTGAGTCCAAATTTCGAATATAGTCAAATTCAAAGGCTTTTTCTCTGTGAAATCGTGTCCCAGATAACATATGCTGGCTATACAGTACAAACTTCTATAATGTTCAGGGTAGACACGCTCCCGTGGCTGAATTGAAAAAGAACCAGAGTTCGTAAACCGATCCGAGGCGGTCTCGCTCTCACTTTGTTTATGTTTTGTGAGAATTGGTCTCACTCTCACTTGACTACCGCCCATCTCCTGCCTTCCCGACACAGCCAAGCCCACTCACCAAACAAAGCCCAACAACTCAACATCGACACCCCGATCGATCCCCAACGATCTGCTGCACCGCACCGAACTCAACTCCCAAACTTCCAAGCACGCGGCGATCGATGGCAGATCGTTGGCGGCGGCGCTCCGATCCACCGCCGGCTCGCGCTGCGCGTGCAGCAACACCGGCCTCTCGCATCTCCTCCGCCCGCATTGGCAACCCCGCGTCAAACAAGAGAGTGGACGTAATTACTTTTCTTTTTGCGAAACACAGTACAACACAGACGCTCACATACACCGTACACACTAACCCCTAAGAACCAGGCACGCACACTTCTACCCGATGAGCACCTCCATATACCGAGCCCGGCGTCGAGTCTAAGATTGACGAATTCACCACAGACCCGCGCTGTCGAAGGGAACGTCGCCTCCCACTGAAGAATATTCCGCCTAAATAAGAAATACCAACTGTCAAACCTGGCGGGTTTAAACTCTGCTGGGGCTGGGGTACAACCACCCTCCTACCATCTTGCAACAGACAAGTTCTCATTAATTACTTTTCTGTGGCACGAGTAAACCATCTCCTCGACCTGCGTCGTTCGTGTCTGCTGATCGATTTCATCCAACTTCTTCATGACACTGCATACAGCGGACGATGTGCTCCGATGGAGGACAACAGGGAAACACCGATGTGTTCCTCTTTATTTATTCATTTCTTGTTCGTGACATATATTGTATTATATTGTTGGTTGAGTAGCACGAGTGCATCACACGCATTGGACTTGGACGGACATTTGCTTTGACACCGTCGCCGTCGCCG